>JAHBMJ010001727.1:73394-109126 GCA_018398765.1 Chromera velia
GGGGGGGGGGAGGAAGAAGGAAAGAAAGAAAGAAAGCGGAGGGGGGGGGCAAATCAACCCGACATACGATTCAGGAAGACTGACACGAGACACTCAAGCAGTACAAAGAGTCAGAGGAAAAAAACGGGCAGCGAGCCAGGCCGAAGTTCAACTTTCGGCCCCAAGCGGAAAACACAAATTGCAATCGCAGCAAAGACATGCGGGTCAGAAAGAGACCTCCGTCCCTCTCTAGATTGTCGCAGATCTTGGAAACTGAGAAAGCGATTCCAGTTCCACAGCCAAAAGTGCCGGCCAGCAAAGGATCAGTCAGTCTGCCCGTCCTTGCCCTCCCCCCCTTTTCTCGTTCTGCATTTTTCTCTTTCTGAGAGCTCTGTCTGCATGCCGACCTTGTTCTCTGCCCGCACACTTCTCCGAAGTGCCTCCAACTGTTCCGACTTCGAGGTCACTCCCTTCCTCTGGAGGGCCACCGGAGCGACGACATCTTCGTCCCCTCCAGCTTCCCCCTTCACGTCCTCTATTCCCAAGTCTCCAAACACCTTCAGGCAGGCAGGCAGGCAGGAAGGAAGGAAGGAAGGAAGGAAGAGAGAGCAAGGAGACGATCGAGAGAGAAAAAACGAGATGAACGGGTGGAAGGAATCGTCATGCGATCAACCAGAGACAAAAACTCTCTCTCTCTCTCTCTCTCTCTCACACACACACACAATGAGGCCCATCTCGATATGGAGAAAAGAGAGAGAGAGAGAGAGAGTCAAGACAGACTGTGTGGTTTGTTTCCCTCCTCTTCTTCATGAACATAGACAGACTATGTCGTCTTTTCTTCACTTCACTCTTGGAGAGAAGAGAGAGAGAGAGAGTCAAGACAGACTGTGTGGTTTCTTTCCCTCCTCTTCTTCATGAACATAGACAGACTATGTCGTCTTTTCTTCACTTCACTCTTTCCGAATCGCTTCCTTTCTTTCGGACAGACAGACAGAAAGATCAACAGAGATGCGTCGCATAGAGCGTGTCAGATCTGCGCAGAAAAACAAAAAGTCACCCAGACCAAAAAGAGGAAAGCCAACTGCTGAGTGGGTGCGCTGACTGTCCAGCAACCCGGAACACAAAAACGGGGAGAAACCAGGACGGGTCTGGTGACAGAGAAAACACTGGAAGGAGCAAAAACGTGCACAAACAGCCCAACCGACATCCAGGATCTAAATGCAGAAGAGACGGAGAGGCAGCAGTTCAGGCCGACCACCGGGCAGGCAGACTTGCAAACAAAGAAAGAAAGAAAGAAAGAAAGAGACCGACCGATTCCCGAATTTTGCTCTCGATGAGCTCTTCGCTTGGTTGGGTGATCCACAGAGTCACCGGGCTGCATCCGTTCAAACATTCACTTGATTCATTTCAGTCAGGCGTGCGTCAACCCGCGGACAGATGGAGGGAGAGAAAGGACTTCGAGGAGGAATTGTTTATTGATTCTTCTCACTTGCTTGCCAGAGAAGGACAGACAAAAGGAAGAACGCCGGGTCAAGTCCACACACAAATTCCTCCATGCTCAGATCAGATCCATACACCGTTTTCTTTACTGGTTCATTTGTTCGTGTGTTCATTCACCTATTTGGTCAGTCAGTCGGCCAACCAGTCGAGCGTACACCAACCTGTCAATCTGCCAAAATGATGTTTCTGCGAGAGACGTTTGACTGATCATGAAGCGTGTGAATGTTTGAGCACCTATCACTATTGAGAAGTCAAGTGTGCTGGCTGGGTGCACGGAGGCCGGCCAGACGAACATCCCTTAACCCCCCTGACCTGAAAGTCTCCTGCAACGACCGGACGACCTCCAGGTTGTCTGGGCTCAAGTCAAGTGCTGGTACCTTGTCTCTGCATGAGTCGGAAGAGGCAAGAGAGAGAAGGATGGGAAGGATGAATGGGACCAGGCGGCGACAGAAAAAGACAGCGAGACGGAGAGAGAGAGAGCGCCCGCGGGGAGGGATGGGAGACGTGGACTCATCTGCTGTCACACAGGCAATCCATCCACCCGTTCAGGTTCAATTCAAAGAATGCATGCACAAAACCAAGGTGGGCAAAACAACGAAAGGATCTTCCCACCGATAGGAGATCGAATCAAAATGAACAAAACGTCTTCTCATGTCTGCTTGATTGACGTACGGATGACGACATGCCGGAAATTTGAAGAGAATTCCGTCTGACCAATTAATTCACTTCACGCACTTCCACCTCTTAATTGTGGCATCCCTCTGGAGATTTCACGGAGTTACATGCATGAACAATGTGTACTCGGTCGCTTTCTTCACGAGGGTAACACCAAGAATGCAGGCGCGCGCATACATGCAGGAAGCTGGGCAGGCAAACTGTATGTTTCAGACAGATGGACAGAAAACACACAGAAACCAGAAGCAAGAAAGAAAAGAAAGAAAGAAAGAAAGAAAGAAAAGAAAGAAAGAAAGAAAGAAAAAAAGAAAAGAAAGAAAAGAAAGAAAGAAAGAAAAGAAAGAAGAAAGAAAGAAAGAAAAGAAAGAAAGAAAGAAAGAAAAGAAAGAAAGAAAGAAAGAAAGAAAGAAAAGAAAGAAAGAAAGAAAGAAAGAAAGAAAAAAAGAAAAGAAAGAAAGAAAGAAAGAAAAGAAAGAAAGAAAGAAAGAAAGAAAGAAAAAAGAAAAGAAAGAAAAAAAGAAAAGAAAGAAAGAAAGAAAGAAAGGAAAGAAAGAAAGAAAGAAAGAAAGAAAGAAAGGAAAGAAAGAAAGAAATCAGTGAATGAATGAATCAATGAATGAAGCCGCAGCACAGACAAAAACCAAAAATTTTCGAGCTTGACCCAACCCAATCACCCGCTCGATCTCCGAACCTTTCCCTTTTCTTTCGACAGACCAACCGAGAGGAGAGACTCACCCAAGAAAAACGTCTGCCAGTTCGCGTCGTCTCAAAGCGAAGACTTCCTCTTCCATTTCCATTTCCCCGTCCTCTTTTACACCCGAAGCCTTGACTCTTCTCCTCCAGCCACCTCTCTTGCCCTTCCCCTTCCCTTCTTCCCCCGAGCCCACAATCAGGTAGAGAACTATCTCATCCAGCTTTCCAACAGATTCTTGTGATTGCCCAGAGTACCACTCTTTCTCCGTCAAAGTTTTTGTCCTGGCCTTCTTCACCCAATCAGAATTTTGCACTGCCCGAGAGACCCTGAGAAGAAAGAAGGAAAGACAACGATACGCTTGGGAATCTCTGTTCAGCAACGGCCGCAAAAAAAAGGCAGTCAGAAGACACGTAAATAAGCGAAGCGGAAAATGTTACTTCGATTCAAAAGAGCTTTCCAAAAAAGCCCGCGACGGGATTCGCCGCCTCTCCCCCCCTCCACTCACCACAACACAGAGAAAAGGCAACGAGAAACTCTTGCTGACTCATTCACACACTCCACCCCCACAGGCTCGTGTCGATCACTTCTGTCGTTGCTTGGCTGACTTTCGATCCATGAGAGGTGGAATGAGGGGAGGCGTGGAGGACGTGAGAGGGTCGTAGAATTTATTCTTCAGCACCAGCGACGGAGGGGGTTTGACGAAGAGAGGCGCCTCAAAGAGACCCGCCCGAGTTTCCAGAAACTTTCGGAACACAGACTGACGACCCAGCACTGAACTACCTGAGAAGACAACTACCTGCAAGGTACAAGGAATCGGTCAGGAGTCCGGCTGGTCATTTAGCACTTCCGCCTTTATTGCGTACCTTCAACCGTTCATTCTCTCTTTTTGAAGGACATCAAATCAGGGAGGCAGGAGACAGGAGTTTTGTTCTGACGTGGGATTTTCAAGTTTTTGGCTTGCACACGTGCTTGTTTTATTGTCTCTCTTCCTGTTTTTGTCTGAGGCCCATCGGGCAATTTGCATCACCAAGGGAGAGAGACCAAATAAGACACTTCTTCTTGGACGGTCTTGCAAAGACATTTTCAGTTCTCCGTCCTCGCTCGGTTGTGCTCATCTGTTGGAGCAGCAGGGATCGACAGCATGTCAGACGGATGCGCCTTGGCGTGAGCTGAATTGATAAAGAAAGAAGTATCCACAGCGACTGACCGGCGATTTGGTCATAACTTCCGCCTCCGTCTCCTCTTCCATCGCTGCTGCGGCCTCCTCTGCTGCCTGCCTCTCTCTTTCCTCTTCCTCTGTGCGAACGTCACTGTAGCCGTACTCTTTCCTCATCTCTTCAGCCAAGCGGGTAGCCCTTTGAGTCGGTGTCTCCATCATCGACTCGACCTGGTCCCCCACCCACTTGGAGATGCGGTTCTCGAATGCTGTGTAGGCCTGCACGCAAGTGTCGGCGTGCTCACAATGCACTTAGAACACATGCAGACAAAAACCGTGAATGAATGCATGCGCCCACCGAGGGCTGGATGGATCCACGTCGGGGATGCACGCAAAGAAAGACACGCACAACATATATGGATGGACAGTGACACTTGCTTGGCATGGCAAAACATCTTTGTGTGACCGCCTCTGCCACGATCGTTTCCAGCGTTTCGACACGGTTTCTGTGGTCCTCCTTCTTTCTTTGCCTCCCCTTCCAGTGTCTGTCTGTCTGTCTGTCTGTCTGCCTGTCTGTCTGTCACTCTGTCTCTCTCTCTGCGCGCGCGCGCGCGCGCGTGTGTGTGTGTGTGTGTGTGTGTGTGTGTGGGCAAACTCTCTTGTCTTTCTGCCTGACTCTCCATCCCACCTTGATCGGTGGAAATTCTCCAATTATCTGCGCGATTCTCTCCCCGACTTCCTTCGACTTCTCATCCCTCCGTCTCTGTGCAGCTTCCTCGTCCTCAAGAAACTCTGGGTCCCCTCCAAGTCTCCCCAATCGGCCTCTCTCCTTCAACGCGCTCTCTGTCTCCAACGCCACCCAGGAAGGCGTCCCCCCTCCCTTCTCGAGCTGCTGATCTCGACTCGCAGCCTCTGCGTCGGAGGCATTCCTCGCGAGCTCCAGCAAGGCCTCGGGACGCGGTTGATTCACAAAAGTCGTGAACAAAAAGGGAATCCTGAACACAACACACGCAAAAAACAAAATGAAACAGCCGAAAACATGAGAGCAGTAGAGGCAAGGAAGGAGAAAAGACGAGGCAGCTGAAAATCAGACGACGCTGCTTTATGTTTGCCCATTTTCTCTCCTTCGCCTCTCCTTTCCTTCCCCTTCCTTTCCTTCCCTTCCCTTTCCTTCTCTTCTTTCCGACCCTGCACGCACACCCCAGCGAGGTCTGAAACGTCCACCAATGATTTCTGCTTTTCATCTTGAAGAGGGGGCATAGAAAAGGACGCCGCGATGATTGACACTGTGGAGGGTGAGAAGAAGAAGAAAAGGAAAAGAAAGAAAAAAGCGGCCGAAAGGAAGCGAGAAGACACCACGAGCAAGATCACCGCGAAGGGACGAGCGAAAGGAAAGGAATGGAATCGAATGGAACGCAAAAGACATTCGTCATTCTCTTTTGCCCATTTGTTAATTCCGTTTGTCCTCCGGACGTCCCTCAACCTACCTGTGTGTGACGAATCCTGCCACAACCGGAGCGAACTGTTCCTTGTCCACCCATTTGAACGTTTCCGTCTGGAGGATAGTCTCCAGGGCCTTCAGATTCACAGAGGGTCCCCAGAGTCCCCAATCAAAAAAGTGAGACTCTTTCTGGACACGACTCAAAGCGAGAAGTACCATCATCAGAAAAGGGAGAACCAATCTGCACATGAAGCCAGGAAGGCGCAAACACACACACACACACACACACACACACACACAGAGGATTAGAATTCTCGATCAACCTCAGTGAAGACACACAGGCGAGTAGAGAACAGTCTCAGTAATCTGTGTGAATGATTGCTTAAAGTCCAGCAATGCATTCGTTGATCGTACGTTCATCCTGTCATCCAATTATTCAATCAGTCACTCTATCCGTCTGTCAGTCAGTCAGTCGTTTTGCAATTTTCATGTCATTGAGTTGCCCAGTCAGTCGATTGTTTCTTCTCCAATTTAGGGTAGAGACACAAACATTTTCTTCGCAAGCCTTCCACCTTCCAACGAATATATCACACGCCCCGCCCGGGCATTCTCATGCAGCCGGGTATGAACACAAAATTCAATCGTGCAATAAGAAAGGCACGAAAGATTTTTCAACAGGACCTTTTCGCATCCATTGGTTCCTCTTCGCGCTGCACTGGACTGTTTCGTCACTGTTTTGTCAGAAGAAAAAGTAAGGTGAAAGAAGGCGCGGCAAAACGAAGAAGTCCGGACAAAAGAGTAGATCAGAGAGTGAGCAGACAAAAAAGAAAAAGGCCAAAAACCCTGACTGACCTAAAGTTGGCAAAAGAGGCTGCCAGTCTTTCTGCCGGGCTCTTCTTGACGATGTCAACCTCTTTTCTACCACCGATGTTTTCCACGGAAGCACAGAAGAGATTCAGATACACTGCACACAGAGTTTTCAAACAAATGCGCCTTCCTTTGCAGCAAGCGACTCAATCGCAAATCACAACTATCGATAGCTGCCATTGCAATGAAAGGCACTCAGCAGCCTTTCATTGAAGGCGAAGGGTTTATGAACCTACTTTTTTTTGAGTGGAAATGAGCGACAAAGAAAACCAAAAATCGGGAAGGATTGAGGAGTCGCTGCCTTCCCTCCGAGGAAAAAGACGGTATTTCCTCTTCTGGCTGGGTGCCTGCCTGCTTGCCTGCAGAGCGACTGGCTGACTGACGATAGCCGAATATGTTGCCGTACACGTACAGAGCTGCCGTCTGAAGTCCGGTCAGAGTCTGGAGTAGAGCGGCAACAGAGGCTGCTACGAGCAGACTGCAGACACACGGGAGCAGGAAAAGCTTTGGAACATTCACGATGGACATGCACAGGATCACTGATTGATCTCGTCTTGAAAACAACAAGCAAACAAAGCAGACATACACAGAAACAAGCATGCACACATACAGAGAAACAAATGCAAACGGACAAAGCACATCGTTTCCTCCTCTTTTCTTCCTTCACCAGGTGGACAGAGAAAAGAATGACACAGACTGCAGTATACAGAGCCCTCTCTCTCTGTCTCTCTCCCTCCTTCCCGGCACTCTGCAAAGCCTGAGGAAAGAGACGCAAAGAACAACAAGACGAAGGTTCTGTCTGAGGGGACAATCCGGTTTTTGATACAAAAGAAAACACAGGAAGGAAGACCAGAGAGAGAGAGAGAGAGAGTATCTATCGACCGACGTGTTTCTGTAAATAGACGACTTCAGGCCTTGGTACTCTGCCGCGTAGAGTTCTTGGAGCCTAGGGTCGACCTGGAGGAAGGGGAGGGCGATGGATGTAAGGCAAAGAAGAGAGGGAAGGAAGGCATTTCTTTGCACGAAGATGTGTGAAAAATATAATAGAGAAAAAACTGAGAAACGAACAAATGAATGAATGACTAATGAAGTGAAGCTTCCCCTTTTTTCTTTCACTGTCTCCTTCTCTGACCCCATCGGCGCACACATACAAAAAGAAAGAAAGAAAGAAAGAAAGAAAGAGAGAGAGAGAGAGAGAGAGAGAGAGAGAGAGATCGGACAGACAGAGGTAGGGGGAGACGGAGAGACTTTTGCGGACCTGCAGAGCCTTTTCGAACGACACCGCTGCCGTCTCTGCAACCGGTTGGGGCGTCGGGAGTCTGCACGCAGAAGCGATTTGACATTCGAAGGCACGAAAAAGGGGTGCAAGGGAATAGAAAAGAAAAAAAATAAAGGCAGGCGAAGGAGTAAAAAGCCTGGAAACAGACACGAAACCGCAGCTCAGCAGCACGAGAGAGACAGAGAGAAGAAAAGAAAAGGCCGTGACGAGCAAAAAAGGCGCCTCCGTAAAAAAACGAAGGAAAGAAAGTCGAATCAGGGCACAACAACGGACAAACGAAGAGAAAACATCGAGGGCGGCAAGAGCGAACAAAAGAGAGAAAGATCTCTGTAAGACAGGAAACCGTAGAAAACGAAACGAAAGCAAGAGGGCCATTAGGAGGAAGAAATTCAACGGACAACTCCGCGGAAGATACGAACGAAGAAAAACGATCCACATACGCGCACGCGTACACACTCGCACAAAAATGGCAGGGCGGGGGAGAGAAAGAAAGACGACGGGCAGACCCACCCAGGAAATTTGGGGGATTCTGCGCCCCCTTGGCGTTTTTGCTTTTGTTTTTCCCTCAAAGCCGCTCTCACTTCATCCTCGTTCACCTGAGACAAGAAGATGTGCAAACAGAGAGGAGAACAGAAACAGACACAAACAGAGACAGCGAGATAGAGACAAAAGAGAGAGAGGAACCTTCGGACACCAACATTGTCGCTGTCTTCAGCGTGTTTGTCTCTCTTGAAGCAAAGGACTCTCTGAGACAGAGAGGAAACAGGCTTCTTATTGTTCTTCTTCTTTGCCGTAATATGCGTAGAGCACACAAATCTCGATGGAGAAGCACGGACAGAGGCCCGCAGACGGAGAGTGCGCGGCCAAAAAGGTTCCGAGGGGTCGAATGGAAGGGAGAGAAGAGAAGTGCAAGCAGGCGCCAAAGGAAGGAAGCCCCTTCTTTCTTCGTGAGGGGAAGAGGGCATAGGCACCGGCCGGCTGATAACTTGTCTCACCAAAAGACTGGCCAACCGATCACCTGTCTACCTAACCACCTGTCTGCTTGACTGAATGACTGACAAGAAAGGAATTTGACCCAACGACATAGTAGGCAGGCATCTGCTCTGCTTGGACGCGCTCGTCCAACATCTGCAGAGAGGCGGGGAGGGCGGGAGGGAGGGAGGGACGCAGAAAGTGGAGGGATGCGGCACGTGAGGGATAACACGGACCCTTTCACATGCCCTCTCACCCGCATGCACACTTGCGCACAGTCGCAGATGCTTTCTCTCTCTTTCTCTCTCTCTCTCTCTCTCTCTCTCTCTCTCCTCTCTGTCTCTCTGTCTCTGTCTCTCTCTCTCTCTCTCTCACACACACACACACATACACACAGATATACATACTTCACACATTCAGAGAGACATGCAGGACATTGAATCCAGAGAAAAAGCTAAAAGAGGAGAAAGGTGACAGGGAGAGAGGAAACAAAGAATGTATGAATGAAATAAAGAAAGAAAAAGCGAAAGAATGTAGGCTCACCAGGGGATTCAGGATCGCATTCTGCGCCTCCACATAGTCTCTCTCCCCCCTCCTCGACAAGCGAAGCGCCCGGGGTGTTTTCACTTCAATCAGCCCCCGCTGGCCCCCTCTTTCCCCCTCCGCTTCCTCTGGATAAGATTGTGCCAATGGTTCTGCATCCCTCACCGTGGTACGGAACCCCTTTATCTGCAGGCGGGTAAGGAGCCAGGAGGAAAGATGAGATCCAGTTTTCTTCCGTACTTTCCCTTCCCTGCCCTCTCATCCTTCCTTTTGGTCGCGTGAAAGGAAGTATTTGCAACAAGACAAGGCACAGGCAAGCAACTCAGGTTTCGCAAAAAGGAGGGGAAAGATCAGATAACTCAGAAAAACGGTTCAAAAACCCTGATGAATTCCGTTTGTACCAAACTGAACAAACTGCACATCTCTCAGTCTGTCCGAATAATCAATATAGTCTCCCTCTTTAGAGAAATTCATCTGGAATCACATCAAAGTGAGAGACCTTCCGTCCGAGCTAAAACAGAATCAGAATCGACGACAAAACATCCCATCCAGTCCTTCCCGTCTCCCTCATGAATGATCCGGCTCTTCGTTCTTTCTCTTCGTGTCGTCCGCCATGACACAAGTCCGCGTCCGCCCGTCTCCCTGTTCCCCACTCCCCTCCCCTCTCTGCTGACCACAGCCAGGTCTGGTCGCGTGCTCACTCCAGGCAGCTGCACGACGTCCAGCTCCCTCGGCAGACTTGGATCGGACGGCGACGAGACGGAAGACCCGAAGAAGACTTCCGGACCTGCAGGGGGGCGGCGGGACGGGTGGTCAGAACAACGGATACAAGGTCAGCCTGAGAATGGAAAGGGAGGATGAAGGCCTTCATAGCCCACCAGCGTCTTTTCCGTTCTTTGCAGCTGTCCGACGTCTCTCCTCCTCAGCCGTGGTTGTTGCACGTGCATGACGAGCAACGGTCCCTTTGAGTCTGTTGGAGGGAGCCAGAGGGCCGAGAGACTCCAGAGAGGGCACCTGAAACCCCTCAATCAGTCCAATGACGAGGGATAGAAAGGTTAACAAACCGCCAACGAACTGCATAGCCGAGACACAAGAGAGACAGACTGCAGGAGACGAGACGCCGACTTCAGAAAACAACAACAGCGAGTCCGATCTCGCAGCTCGATCGATCAGCCTACCTTGGCCGAGCGGTGCCGAGAATCATTTCAAACTCAACAAGTGCATAGGCATACAAGTGGTATGTGTTGCCATCGTGCTGCCCCTCAAATCTGGCTGCAGAGCAACTGCAAACTCAGTACGTAAGCTAGGGGATCTAGTAAGTCGCATGCGATGTTGGGGCATGCCAGGGATTGCCAGGGCCATGCCAGGGTCCTATAGCTAGCTCGCTTAGCTCTCGTGATTATGGCCGCGGGTGTGGCCCCAGATACGCATCGCGGACCCCGGCACGACCTGCCCGTCTACCAAGACTAGCTGGAGTTGACTAGCTACACACTTGCTTGTCTGACATGCCGTCTCCATCCGTCTCCTCACATGGTCGCGTTGAGTGCGACTGACTCTCCAACATATCTCTCCAATCATGCACAACAGCAGCAAATCGCAGTAATCCCCCAGTCTTGTACCCCATGTGTTGCATTCCATGTGCATGAGTGTCACTTTTTGCAGTACGACGTCTCATGACGTCTACAGGATTATCGCGTGCACTTGTGGAATCTCAAACTTCCGATACATGGAAATGCACGAAATTCCCTCTCCTCCCCTTTCTCTCCTTTTTTCTGCGTGCCGCATCTTCTAATTCAGCCGTCGGACTTCCGCAACAAACAGCAGGCGGTTCGCTACTGAGCCCTCAAAATTTCGGCATGCCCAAGCACACGATCGGAATGGCGGCAGACGCAGCGACAATCGACATGCACGAGGCCACAGCGGATTGCGTGAAGGGCAGGAAGACCCTGTCTTTTGTTACTACCAACCCCCAAAAGAGTGAGCATGTCCGTCGTTTGTTTGCGAAGAGGGGGGTACGCATAGAGATAGTCGCCCGCGAGGTCCCAGAAATCCAGGACAGAGACCTCGAAAGCGTGGCAAAGAAAAAAGCAACCGCGGCCTCAGAACTTATAGGGGGGCCTGCGCTAGTGGAGGACTTTGGGATTCTCGTTGAGGGATGGAGTGGAATGCCGGGGCCCTTTACAAAGTGGTTCGTCGAGGCACTCACCCCACAGAAACTGGCCCTGATGCTGAGAAAACAGGAGACGACCAAAGTGCAGGTATGTACTGTGTTAGCATACTGCGACGCAGAGCATACTCCGGCCGCCGAAGTTTTTTGCGGAACTCTGGAGGGCGAAATCCAGACCGAGCCGAAAGGCATCGCCGTTCCAAATTGGCTTGGTCAATTCATTCGTGTGACAGACGAATCCGTGCTGTCGGAAGAATCCGTGGGGGCAGATACCGATCTGAGGGTCCTCGATCTTCTTAGAGAGGAGAAGTATCAGGACGTTGCAGACAGAAAGTCACACAGGGCACAGGCATTCCAAAAGTTTCTGCACTGGTATTTGCACCAGGTGTGATGGGAAGAATGGTGTTGACCTGGGGGTGACGGGAAGATTGGTACTTGCTCCTGGGGTGATGCTGTTCGAATGGGTGTCTTGAACACTGGCTTCCTTCTTCTCCTAAGAATTCCCTTTGTTAAAGTGAGACTTGAATCATGTGTTTTAAATTTGAGAAGCAGCTCGGGCTACAACAGGCTGAACAAAGGCCGTGTTGTAGAAGTTTCTAGAGAAATTTGTTCTAGATATATAGTGGCGTTAGCCGTAACTAATACACCTTTGTTACATATACATGGCCCGAAGGCCCATGTTACGTTTTGTGTGGTACGTAATATAACCTGAAATGTAAATGTTACGGTTAAGGGCGTAATTTATGCAAAGTTATCCTTAGATGGTAGGAAAGCACCTGAACAACAAGCGTTAACTACGAAGTTGCATCAACTGATTGTAAACTGATTCATAACTAATTTAGAAACACGGATTCTAGCACGGATTTGATGCAACAATCGTTGTTCATGTAATGTTTAAGTTTAACAGAGCCTAATCAGTCGTTCTTACTGTAGCAATTAAGGGCTTACTGTAGCAATTGAGGGCTGATTCGATTCATTTGAAGCTTAGACATTTGTGCGGTAGCAATGATAGCGGGCATTTTCAAGTTTTATCGTTGATCTGATTCAGTAGATCTCCAGACTGGCATAGTAGTCTCAATCCATCCTTCCTCTTCCCCTGTTTTGAAGTCCTCCACTCGCTCTGCTTCCTCCTCTTCCCCCTCTTGATGGCTCAGCTCCTCTCTCCCCTCCTCTTCTTGGTTTTGGGGGAGGGCCCAGGTCCCGTAATCTTTGGAGGTGGAACTCTTCCGGGTCCCCCTCTCAAGCCAAGAACGAAGAGATGAATTGGCAGTTGGCCAGGAGCTTGGCGGCCTTGGCCACTTGATTACACTTGATTGTATCAATGAACTTACTGGTGGTTGTTGTGCGGGTAGCGCGGGTGGAGTGGATGGCGGTGCATTTAGGCCTTAAAATCTTAAAATTACGTTTTTAACGTAAGATATAAACCCATTTCAAAAAAATATGAAGTTACTTTTTTTTTTGTAACTAATTTTACCGTAACTATTCATATCGTTCCTCTACTCCTACATTACAGCTAACGCCACTATGTAATTCTAGAATTTCATAATTTGTTCTGACTCTTCCGAATATTTCCGAGTGTTAATTGTACAATAGAAAGTCTTGTCGACGGTCTTATAGAGCACTATTTGTATGAACCTCATTTATTGTTTTTGACTTTTTTTTTTTTTTGCACATCTTCAAGCCTTTTTTCTTTTGAAGCCTAGCCTAGAGCTAGGCCTAGACCTAGCTTTAATTACATAAAATTCTTTTAATAGATTTTTTTATCACTAACATTTTTTAATATTACGAATCTTGCATAAATTCTTTTAAATTCCTCTAATTTAGGCTCTAAATTCCTAGCTATTCCTAGCCTAGAATCGTAGGTCGTTGTAATGGCAGGGTATATCATATGCAGATCAAATTCTAAATCAAATTTCAAGTCTGCAAATATAAATTTCTAGATAAATTTTAAAAAGTTTTTCTGCGCATTTCCATTTTCTGGTCCACTTCGTTTCCTAATAAATTTTATGCGATTCTAAATTTAAAACAAATCAATGATCTTCGGCGATTCTTCGTTCACGACTAGATTCATGATCGGTCACAAATTATGAAAAATAATGTAGCAACTATATGCTTTTGAGTTTGCATGTGACTTCAATCAGGTATGACAACAAAGTCAAGGGAGTTGAAACTTGAAAAGAGGTTCACTGACTCACTATTTGTACAGCGGGACTTGAGCGCTTTTGCCCGTCAATATGTTCTATAATATGCATGCATGTATGCTGCTGACTAGGCTGCTCAGCTGTAGAGTTACACTGAACAGCCCTCCAGCAATGCAGGTGCCAGGTGTCACTTAAGCAGCTCGGATCCAGACAGAAAAAATCCCTTCTTGACTGACTCCAAAGACTCTTGATTGATTCAATCGATCCAGCCGTCCCTGCCTGCACGATCCTGCATGAAGACTTCACAGCTAGAAAGCTAGGGCCATGCAGGAGGTACCACACAGAACACGTACGAACAGAGAGTGAGTGACGTCTTTCAGCATCTCGTAGAAGGGAATCGATCGACACGGCTGAGAAACTTCTCTTTCTGAAACAATCGATTGGTTCAATCACCTTGAGCAACTCTTCACTTTCTCCCTTAATTGAGCCATGCAAGTTTTTGTCTCACAACTCCTGCAACCCTCAACAAGACACGCACACCCATGCATTGAGCTTGCCTCCGTCCCTCTCACGTGCTTCACTTCGATCGATCCAATGGATGCAAAGTTCACAGATGAAGAGAGGAAGAAAGGGGGGCGGGAGGGAAGAGAGAGAGTCTAAGGAGACTCACAGAAGACACAAAAAAATGGATCGAAGGCAAGGGAAGGAGGAACGAAGGAAACCGGGGAAGGAAGGATATATGGGTGGACCAGGGTGGTGAAAAATGATTTGTTCAATGAGGGGTGGAAGGATAGAAGAAAGACTTTCCTCCGTGCAATGAAACGGTGTTAGTGTATCCACTGCAATTCGATGTGAGAATGTTTTGAAATTCGATTTTGAAACTTTGGAGTCCTTCCCTTCCCTTCAGAAGAACGGTCAAGCTGCGGGTGAAGCAGACAGACTTCTTTTCCTCACCACACACACGGATCCGTCAACCGACGAAACGACGAAGTAAGAAATCAGTCCTTCTCCGGCTTTCCCCCTTCAGCCCCATAATCAATTTACGACCTCTCTGATGATCATTGGAGGGATCGATCTGCTCTCTCTCTCTCTCTGTCTCTCTCTCTCCCCCCCCCCTCCCTCTCTCTCTCTCTCTAAAAGATTTTTGCTTCTTTCCGATCAGACCCGTGTCAGATCAGAATGTTCCAGTGAGCGCAGTCGTTGATTTTCCTATTGATTGTGGTTCAGCAGGCAGACGGTCAAATGGCTCGAATTGTTCTGTGCCGATCAGTTCAGCTGCATTTATTCTTCCGCGTCTCATTTTTCATGTTGGCCTCGCGCAGCACTTTTGACTGTTGGGCCGAACACGATACAGGAGGGACAATAAGATTTTTTTTCTTCTTTCGTTTTCCAGGACAGACGGACAGACGGACAGACCGACAGAGAAGGTAACACAACAGCAATTACAGACAGAAGGTGGATTTCGGCAATTCACGCTCAACTCAACAAGCGCGCCAAACGATAAGATGACAATTCAGGAAGAGAAGTCGTGAAGACACACGACAAGAAAAGATGGAAGCAAAATTAAGAGAAAAAGAAACGGGAAACCAATCCTCTGGAAGGGAGAGTGACGCCTCCCCTCCTTCACAGAGGGCACAGCCTCCCCTTCCCTTCTTCTCAATTTCTTCTGCATCTGTACACTCCGTGCGGTGCGTGCCGGAAATTCTTACACGCAGACACCTTCAAGCACTTTCCCTCCTACTCGTGCACCCACCCCCTTCCTTCTCTTGGTTGCAGCTCACGTCAAAGGAATCCTCTCCTCAGTCTGTCTGCGTGTAAATCCGCAGGGCTTCCGGAAGGATACCCCTCACGAAGCATTGGAAGAGAAGAGAAAAGAGGAGATGGGAAAAGAAGGGGAAAGCTCTCGGTGTGTCGGACCACAGCGAGAGAGAAGAAGAAAAAAAAGAGGCCGGAGGATCTTGAAGACCACCTGACATGCGGACAGAAATTCCAAAGATCGACCGGACAAGACAAAAAACAGTCCAAGGAACGAACCAAAGAAAGAACAACTGCTCGGGAGGCAAAAACTCAAAAAAACAAAACCACAGATAAGCACGGACCGATGGAGTGCCAGCCAATCAAACCATCCTCATGCAATCAATCTATTGATTCACAGGCTTCTTCCTCCCCCCTTTGCCTTCGAACGATCGATCGACCCATCAATCCAGCACTTCAACTAGTTGCCTGATCGAGTCACCTACTTCACTCCCATCCTCTCCCCAGCCAGCAACGAAGCACTCTCACTTGCACCCACCCCTTCCCATCCGTTTCTTCGTCACGCACGCAACAAGCCGGTCCTTCGATTTGCATCTCAACAAGTTAAGTACTTTTTTGCTCCTTCATCCGACTTCCCCCCCACCGTTTACCTTTTCTCGTCTCACTACCGTCCCGAGCCAAAAGAGAACGCCCGTCGGGACATCTCTCTTCTGAGCATCCGGATCTCATGACGAGCACCCCCGAGCATGTCCCCGTTCTCCAAAGCCCTTCTCATCAGGTAAGGCATAACCTCCTTGACGGCCCCGAAAGGAACGTACTTGTACGCCTTCCAGCCTGCACGTACGTACGTTGGGTTGGGGGGTTGTCACGGGAGGAGAAAAGGACATCAAAGGACAGGACAGGACACAGATTCGAATGTGAGCGCACGAAAAACTCTTCAAGACGCAGACTGCGGTCCCAATGGACAATCCGATGGGGGGATTGAACACAGCAGACAGAACGTGTCATGACACGGCCCCACTCCGCTCAGACAAACACAAAATGAAAACCTCAACTGTTTTTCCTTTCATAACACGCTCTGGCATGCACACGCAAAGGCGTGCTGATCGACTCTTGCATGATGTCGACATTGAAAACAAAACTCTTAAGAATCGACCGACCTGCCTGCCCAAGAGTAAAGGTCAGGTGATCAGCCATGCCCAGAAGCTGCCCAAAATAAATCGGTGCATCATTACCCAAACCCAACCGAGTTGCTTCTTCGATTGTGTGTTCAACGCTTCTCTGCACGCATGCATTCATCCATATGCACACGCACACGCACACACACACACACACACACACACACACGCACACACACACACACACACACACACACACACAGGCTTTCAACTTTTATCTTTGCCTACAGCCCTGCAAGCCAATTGCATGTCCCCGCTTCTGTGTGGGGACTCCAGCTTAGGTGTCTCCCAACCAATCAGAGACAGACAAGAAAAAGGCTTGGTTCATCTGCTCTCCCCTCCCGACTGCCCCCTGACTTGATTGTGCGTCGCCACCATCAATTCAACCTTTTCCCCCTTTGCCATTCTCTCCAAAACCGCCGTGACACCTCCATTGTACGCGGCGTGGGTGGCCTCCAGGTCGGGCAGGATGGGGTCCGGGTATCCCATCTGGCTCGCTCTTTGTCGCTCGAGGTGCATGTAGGCGCCCCGTACCTCCAAGAACGCAGGCAGGTAGCAATCAGTCAGTCAGTCAGACAGAGAGAGAGTGTTCCATCCATCCATCCATCCATCCATCCATCCACACGTCGATCCATCCACACGTCGATCCATCGACTGATCGATCGATCGCACCCTCCCTGGCGAGGCATGCTGACGACTTAAGCAGCCATACCTACATTCGACTTTCTTTGATAATATATCGCAGAAAGGGAAAGAAGTCCAATATGTCCGGAAGAAAAACAGACCAAATAGGAGAGCGGCACCTCCAAAAGTTACAGGCAGCTACAGAATTTGATTGAATCAGGTCAAGTCTATCAGCCTTCGTGAGGAGAGACTTCTGGCGTGAGGTAAGTGATGAATGAAGGACCCCCCCCCCCCACACACACACACATACATACACGTGAGTAAAACATCTGTCCAAACACCATGTCCGTCAACAGGATGACGCAAAAGGGAGTCCGGGTGCCCTCGCAGTGACTCTCTGCCTGCCGTTCTGCCCCCCTGCCTGTGTGCCTTCCTGAGCGATCGATCATACAGAGAATTAAACGGCCAACAGGAAATACAAACAGACCCACAACTCACTAGTTTACATGCAAAGTGATAGTCTCCCTCTCGGGCCCTGTCCATGTCCTGCATCAGCCTCTCCTGGCTGCCCTTCAGATACATCTGGTAGGTGTTGAATATGACCTGCATGCGATCAAAAAAGAAAGGCAGAAACGTTGACAACAGTTTCTACTTGTACTCGTGAATTGACAATCAATCCTACATATTAGACGGAAAGACGTGCTGATGGAGCGGCCGGTGGAGAAAATCAATGAAGCGGGAGAGAGAGGGAAATCTCCATCTGCCGTAGCGGGAGACGGGAATGGTGCAGCGGAGCAACTCAGAAACATCCGATAGAGAGATCTGTTTTCTGCTCTTCTCTCGTCCCCCCATGCCCCCCCACGCCCGTTATTGCCACATAAACGACGGGGAAGAGGTGATGGGAAAACGTGCTGGAGATACGCTGCAGAAACGGTCCGAGAGAAGCAAGAAGCACAGAGAAGAAAAAATGACCAAAAGAGGCAGAGGAGAGAGTACTGTCTCAACGGCCTAGCCAGTGGGGGGGGGCTTCAAGGAGCATAACAGGGAGAAAGCGACAGAGAGAGAGCAAGGCTGAATGCCAAAGTATCTGCTCACAGCCTATTGCTGCCCCTCCATGGAAGTCTTACCGCTTTGTCTTTGTTGTGTTCTCTCATCATTGTCACGGTCAGGTTATCAATTGCAGGCTGCATGCAGACATGAACGAAAATGGTTGTTGCGTTGCATTTGAATGTCTCCTTGCATGTCCCTTCATCAATTGATAGAATCATGTATTTACTTTCATACATTTTATACTTTTTCTGTATGCATGTCCCTGCATCAATTGATAGAATCATGTATTTACTTTCATACATTTTATACTTTTTCTGTATGCATGTCCCTTCATCAATTGATAGAATCATGTATTTACTTTCATACATTTTATACTTTTTCTGTATGCATGTCCCTTCATCAATTGATGGAACCATGTACCCACCCACTGACTCGCTCAGTCACTCATTCGGCAACACATCGACTCCCGCTAGGCTGAGGTGAGATCGAATGAACACGCGTGCAATCTCTCTGTGTATGTGTCTCTCTCTCTCACACACACAAAACACACAGAGAGAGAGAGACAGAGAGAGGGGGAGAGGGAGAGAGAGAGAGAGAGAGAGAGAGAGAGAGAGATGAGGGGCAGGATGTCACGCGCGAGCGCACAGAGAGAGGGGGGAGAGGGAGAGAGGGTGAGAGAGACACACGCACACAGAGTACATCCTTTTGTCTTTTTCTTTTCTCTTCCTTCGCTTCAGACACGAAGACAGACAGACAGATACACAGACATACTGGCGTACGAGCAGACGGACGGTCGGACACTTCCTTGCACTCCCTTTTCTTGCCCTTTGGTGCGCTCTCTCTCAATTCAAGGGGACGAGAACCACACGGCCTGACAAGGAAAGTCCGCAGAAACAGAGGAAGAAGGAAAAAAAAAACTACCATCCTTGAGCCATGCACAAACCATTTCACTCGCTCGCTCGCCCAACAATAACGTCGGTCGCCCGCTCGCACACGCCCCAAAAACCTCACTTGGGCAAGAGCGCCCAGTCGCTAACTCATTCTCTTTTCCAACCCGAATTCGCTGGCTGACCTGAAAGTAAGTGTGCTCTGCGTCTACCATCATGCAGACTCCGTTGTCAGCAGCCAGTTTGGCCAGAGAGGATACCTGCAGCATGCATGCAAGGACATTGCCATTCACGGACAGGCGAACAGGCCAGATTACGTTTTCCTCATTCCAAAAGACAGCAGAAGGAGACAGACGGACAGGCGGGCAAACAGCAAGAAGAGTCAGGAAGAAAAAAAGAGGATGGGAGGAAGGAAGCAAAGAAGCGAGGAAGGAGGAAAGGAAGGGGGGAAGGAAGAAATGGAATGACGACCGAAGGAAGCGGGAAAGGGAGGACGAAAGGAAAGGAAAGGGAAGGGAAGGAGGAGAGAGAGAAGCCAGAAAGGAATCGGAACGACGAACCCTCTCTCGGAGTTTCACCAGAAGTGCCGTCTCCTTTTCATTCAGCGCAGCTTTCGCGAGAGGTCCTCTTACCCTAAACACACACACACACACACACAGATGGAGGGGGGGAGGGAGAGAAGTTCCGTTTCAGACGTACAGAAAGGCAGACGACATCCCCTATTCTTTTTGTGTTTTCCGGACAGTGGGAGAGATACACAAACAAAATGTAGACAGACCAAGAACCACACAGACACAGACAGTAACAGAGGAGGAGAAAGAAAGAAAGAAAGAAACTGAAGTAAGGAAGCAAGACGAGGAAGACAGACCGAAACAGACCCAAACAGACAGAAAGACAGAAAGACAGACCTGCATCCCTGTGTCAAACGATGAAGGTCCTCAAGCCTCAGAGCGTTGCTCCACCCAACCTGCAATGTAATACAAAGCAAAATTTAGTTTCCACGTGCACGCATGAAAGTGTCGACACATTGAATTGTTGTCTTCAGCCACCTCCGCCCGGTCCCTATATGCACTGAAAGAATGAGCCAACCTTTCCTCTCACGACGACCTCTCGTGACCGACAGAAATACAGATCCCTCAAATGTCGAACGAAATGAAGTCCAATCCCCTCAACTAGGAGACGACGACTAGAGCAAAAGAGAAGCGGGGGGGGGAAGGAAGAATGAGGAATAAGCCGTAACATCGTTGCGTTTGTCACTGCCTGCCCCGGTGACATCAAAGTCCAAGATTCTGCTTTCACGCCTTCAAGCCCTCCCAACCCACACATCCACCCATCCCTACACTTACCCACTCACATAATCAATGGTGTTGTCATGATTGTAATCCATCGCTGCGAACATCTCGTCGACGTCCTGTGCGTCCACAAAAAAGTCGTCCCACACCTTTTGAAACTCTTCCTTTGTCACCCACCCGTTCCCATCTTCATCAAATTTGTTGAACAATGTGCGCAGCTCCTCGACAGCCTGCAGAGAAGAAAACGTACCCCGGACGCGCGCGGATGCACGCGCACACTTATAAACACATGTGTGTATCGATATCTTTTCACATACATTAAAGAATTCTGTCCTGCCCAGCTTCCTTTCCGACCGACCGACTGACCACGCTCATCCGATCCAACAGGGGGGGATTGCCCAGAGCAGTGCACTTGATGGCGGCAAAGCTTGTCTCGGAGACGGCGTGCGCTGCCCTAATGCACTTTGCAAATACTTCCCTTCTGGCGTCGCACTCCTTCTCTCCTTCGTAATCGAACACGCGTACCTGCGTGATCGACGCATACAGCAGGAGAAAATGATGGTGGTAATTTCACTTAGCGCCTCTCTGTCTCTGTTTCCCTGTCTTTCTGTCTCTGTCTGTCTGTCTGTCTGTCTCTCTCTCTCTCTCTCTCTCTCTCTCTCTCTGTGTGTGTGTGTGTGTGTGTGTGTGTGTGTGTGTGTGTGTGTGTGTGCGAGAGAGACAGAGAGAGAGAGAGAGAGAGAGAGAGAGAGAACCCGTGTTTTCGTGTCCGTGCATGTATGTGTGCTCGCGTGAGTGTCGAATAGACAAACGGACAGGAAAGCAAGGTGTCCGGATCAATGCTCACTGTATTCCACAGCGACATCGAAAGGACTGGCGAGAAATAGGAAGCGGAGAGCAACCAAATGCATGATTGACTCCATCGACATACGACTTACAAAGAAGATGACGCGACAGTAAAGCCGAACCGATAACCAGCGTGCTGCCTGCCCGCATGCGTGCACGAGAGCCACCTGAGGGCTGACCTTGATTCTGCTCTCTTCATCTGTCTCTGGGAGAACGCTCTCCTCTGCCTCCTCTATATCTGCCTCTGCCGCGTAGTCAAAAATGGACCCCACGCCGAAGGATTCCAGCTTCTTCACCACAGGCCTGAGGGTCTCTGTGTCTTCCCCCGCACAGAAATGACCGAAGTAGGTCTTCTTAAGGAGACTGTCGGTTATGGACGTTCCAAGCACTCTGTACGACAACCTGACTAGAGGTTCCGCAAAAGACACCAACGGGCGGATACGACAAGTCTGAAAGACGAAAAAACCGCGAACAAGCTCGGAGAACCTCTTCGATTTGAACGCGTTTGAAGTGTCATTAAAGTCCAAGCCCCCGAAATTGCTACCTCCATTGGGGCTTCCACCCCCACTGCCTGGAGAAGAAGGAGGCGAGGATGAAGAAGCCACAGAGACGAAAGGTCTCCCCACAACCGAAAGGGAACATGGAAGAGCACTAGGAACCCTCCAGCATCCCCACCAAGGAGCCAGCTGCAAGGCCCTCTGTGCAGGACCTTGCAGCTTCTCTCTCATGCTGAGGCAGACCGGAGTCGCTTCTCCAGTGGAAGGACACCACGGACCAGACTCAGGCAAAAGCTACGCTGCGAGACGGTCAACGGTGCAGAGACGCGCTCAGTCAACCAACACTGAGTGTGCCTCGATGCAAATCTCAAGAAAGATTGGCTGCTGCAGAATGAAAAGAGGATTCTTCTAGTAACTCACAAACCGCATGATCAAATGTGGAACTCTCTGGCCAGTTATACAGTGCCACGAGGCTGTCAATGGCCGATGGCTGTCCAATGTCCATGGCATGTCCATGGCTGTCCGCCAGCATCGCGGGCCCGGCCGCCGCGCGGCCGCCGGGCTCCGTGCGCCCCTTAATTCGGCCTCGGATTTACCCAAGCTGCATGCATGCCCTCGATCCAAGCATCCTCCAAGCACGCATGCACAAATCGCATGCACTCATCTTCGCGCGCGAATGCGCGCGAACAAACTTAATTGTTTTTAATGTTTCTTGATCATGATCGAGTGTTTTTTAAGGTGCATGTATGTGTTAGATGAATCCGTACACTGCAGGACTATATACAGAGTGGTTGGTTGTCTGTTCCAGCTCCCCACTTGTCACAAAACAGCCAAAAAGTCACGTTTTCTTCCAGAAGATGATGTGCTTAATAAGAAGCGCACTGCATGAATGACCGGTGCGGTAAACAAAAGTTCACAGAGACGGCACCAGAACGGAATGAGCGGAGCACTGTTAGTTTCGCTCAGCTTCTTGTTCGTGAAGCTCGTCAGAGGGTATGAATGCCAAGTTGGTGGGTTTGAGAATACCACATTGACCATCACATTTCTCCCCAATCCACGAGAAGTCTACTGGGAACCATCGTCCGAACAGACAACGAATCCCGGAAATGCGAAGGGTTACCTAGTTGATCTCTACAAAGAGATCTTCGAGACGCTCAGCCTGTCGTACACTGTCACGACAGGCCCGACGGACGAGGCTCTGGAGCTTCACGGGCCCTCCAAATTTACGGCCACCACGTATGATGTCGGCGTCGGAAACTTCGACATGTCGATTTCAGGTTTTTACGAAAGTCTAGAGAGGCGAACATTGACTGACTTTGTATCACCGGTGGGAGAAGACTTGATGTATGTGGCGACATCCCGCCTGTCTAAGTCTTTCACGGGCGAGAGTGTCACGAATGCGTTTCGACCCTTCACCTTCACTGTCTGGCTGGCAGTGTTGGGTATGACGGTTGTGTCGTCTTTCTTGTACCTCTTTCTGGAGTATTCCATGAACGACGAAGACTTCGAACAGAAGCAGACGAAGAGAAACCTTCTCCTTCGAAACCCCTGTAGAGCCATGTATCTCACATGGCGCTCTCTCTTTTCAGCTTCCGCTGAGCACTCCCCCGTCGGTTTTGCCGGCCGTCTAATGACGCTGGGCTTCGGTTTTTTCGTCCTTGTGATCCTGTCCTCCTACACTGCCAACCTGGCTTCCATCCTCACCACCCAGCGCACGAGTGGAAGAGTCAACTCGATCACTGACATCGAGGAAAACCGTCTGACCCTCTGTGTACAGTCAGCAACCATATCAACCTTCGCTGCGTTGTATCCACGCGTGAAGACGACCACGGGTGTGGGGTGGGTGAAGTTGCTGGAGATGTACGATAACAACGAGTGCCAGGCCATCCTCTTCTCTGACCGTGCTTTCGACGAGCTCCAGTATGGGGCATGGGGAGACACGAGGTGCAATATGATCAAGGTGAGTAGGCTGGCTATACCAAAATGGAGCTGCGTCGACCTAATTTTCCACGAAGACAATTTGATGACCTGTGGATCAGAGAGAGTACGAGCACATCACCTAGGCCGAGTGAGAAAGAGCTGGGTAAATGGAACATTCTACCGCGACTGTTTGCACAGAAAGGACAGAGGCGCATACACCTTACATGCAAATACATCCTCTCCCCTGGGTGCTCTCTGCTCTCTACGTGCGCTCACTCTCTTTTGGTTTCGCTGAGTGATTCGGAAGTCGTCTTGGCTCCTTCCTGAGTGTACGTTCAGACAGACCAGTGGGCATGGATTCATTTGGCGTGCGGGCATAGATAGCTTCCTCTGTTTCGCTTTTCCCACTGAATTCTGACTCCCTGCCGCGCAAGAAAGATGCTTTGTATTGGAACAATTGGTTTGTGCGCAGGTTGGGGAGCCGTTGTTCGGCTACTCGCTTTCGCAGCCGATATCGCCCGACTCGGCGATGGATGGGCTGGACAGGGCGATCTCGTGCCATATCGTGAAGAAGAAATTAAACGGAAGGCTGAAGGAACTAAAGGAAAGACACGCAGGGAACAACAACTGTGCCCTGACGGACGAGGATCTCCCTGCCGAGGAAGATCAGTTGGATCTGATCGACCTCGGAGGCACTTTTGTCCTCACTGCAGTCATTTACCTTGCCGCCATCCTGATCAAATTCTGTCAGGGTGAGAACGGCAATTTCACTGACTGTATGAAACGGTCGGATGTAGCTCGAACGGTGAGATCGGTCTTGAGAAGACCGAAAAGTGCGGCCTGTGATGGGGACCGAAAGGAGCTCTGCTATGCAGGGGGGGGGAGGGGGGAAGAGGGACAGGATGTGGAGATCGGCAGTAATCGAACTTTCAGGAGCCGGGACAACTACCGTGCCGGGGTCACTTTTCATGAACCTAGTCCTGGAGGGCGGGGGGATCCAGGGTTCCGTCTAGGCCTTGATGAAGAAACGTTCAGAGAGGTTCTCAGAAACGAACTCAGACTGCATCTGAACGGCAACACGATTCCTTCACAAGTGCCGGAGCAGGGACGTGTCAAAGATGAGACAGTTTCCCACATGCAGCAAATTCCCATGAACTCCCCAACTCACCTCGCAGCCTCCCACATGCAAAAGCATGGCCATGTTCCGTGTGAGTCGGGAAGACCATCAGCAGATCCTCTGCAAATCCCTCCGGGGGAAGACAGAGACGGAGGCCTCTTGCAGACTTCTGCAAAGCACCGAGTCCAACAGTCTGCAGAAAAGTCAACTTTTGAGAACGAAATAGATCAATTTTTTGAGGTAGCAGGTCCCCCAGCTGAGCCTGTTAGTGCAGCGCACAGGAGGTTGGATGTTAGTGGCGAGGACTGGGACCGCGTCGGTAGGGGGGAACAGGACGAGATTCCTGAAGATGAAGGGGAGGATGACCGTGCAAGCCCATGGAGCTAAGCATAAAGTCATACTACAAAAGTTCAAATCATAGCACTAAACTTGTATAAAATATGTAAATGGCTCTAGAAATGGCTCTAGTAGGCATGTTAACTTAAATTAAAATTCAATCTAGGCTCAATTGACCTATATATGCATTCAAAAGTTTTTTTAAAAAAGAAAATATATTTATTTTTGTTTTCTCAGTTAACTGTGACATGCCTAGCTGGATGCATGGCAGTTAACTGGTTGCTCTGAGTTTCAACTTGCTCACAGTGCTAAACAAAGCCGCCTATAGTATAAGCCTTTTCTAGGCAGTCGACTGCTTAAGGCACCTGAAACATAAATCCTATCTTTAAAAAACGGCGACAGTGTCCTATAGGGCACCGATAAATCACTTATCTCTTATATTTTGTCCTATTCGATCCCTTTGAATATATACGTTTCTCTTCATGCATATCTTACTAGATATCTTATGATATCTAGCTCTAGATCTAGCTTCCTTGAATATTTAAAATTAAAAAAATGATCTTTTGCATAGTCCTAAGATTCTTTCAGCTTCAAGTCCTTTTATCAGACGCTGTATCATTCAGCCTATGACTCAGGGTTTCAAAGTTTACAACGCCATATGAAAGTTCAATTCTTTGTATTTTGATTCAGATAATTTGCTAGAAGCCTCATCTATCTGTACTCATCTGCTTCTGCACGGGCTTGCCTGCAGAACCACACGTCAAAGACACCTAATTTAGGCATCGATCGCGAAAAGAAACGAGAAGCGAGACCGGAAAAGATGACATCAACGAAACGGAGACAGCAGCAAAAATGGTAGGAAGAAATAGAGAAAAGGAGGACTTAGCGGAAGTTGGATGAGAAAAAACGTCAGGCCAACAGAAAGACAAACACATACAGTCTCACACATACACATACACACACACACACACGTACTTGGACGCCGATAGAGAGAAGCAGAGAGAGAGAGAGAGAGAGAGAGAGGAAGAGACGAAAAGAGAGAGCGACAGAAAGAGACACAGACGGGCACACAGACTATATCGTCTTTTCTTTCCTTTGGTCTCTTTCTTCATTCCCTTCTAGACGGACAGACAGACTATATGTTTCTTCTTCTCCCTTCTTTTCTTCATGACAGACAGACAGACAGACTATATGTTTCTTCTTCTCCCTTCTTTTCTTCACGAACACAACAGACAGACAGACAGACAGACAGACAGACAGACAGTCTGAGACAGGCAGCCAAACAAGCTCGCACAGATACCTTGGCATCAAGCCACTATCGGACTCTTCATCAGAGCCAAGCTGATCCAACCAGGAACAAGGGAAGGCTGACTATGAATAGAATTCCGCTTTGAGAGGGAGATGGAGGCCTTCCTTGTCAGCTGCCTACCTGCATGACGGTGCATGAGTGTCATTGGCAGGCACTCCCTCGATCCCTCCAACCAGGTTGGTTCTTCCCGATCGATCCGGCCAGTCTGTGGCTGGGTGCATGTCCGTCAGCCTTCTCTTGCGGTATCACGTTCTTGCCCTTCTTCTTGCTCTCTCTGCCTTTAGCAGGCCCTCTGCAGAAGCTGCCGTTGGATTCATCATACCCGATCTTGCACGTTTTAGCGTCATCTCTCGCTCAAAGAAGGAAAGAAAGAAAGAAAGAAAGAAAGAAAGAAAGAAAGGAAGACGGACAGACAAACAAATGATGTGCATAAATCCACGCTGAGAAAATTCATGAGAAGACCTGTCTGGTACCATCTCTGTGTTCGACACCCTGGTCTATGAAGCGGAGCGCTAAATGCTGAATGCCAGCAGACAGACAAACAAAAAAAGGGACGACAACTAAAGAATGTGAAGAAGGACAAAGGGACAGGACGGCAGGCAGGAAGGAAGGAAGGAAGGAAAGCAATGAAGAAAAAAGACAAGTGCCGACTGACTATGAAGTCCGACTGCCCAAAATACAACCTTGCGGCTTCCGCTGGACATGCGAGAAGTGGACGATCGTGGTTCTCTCTGCGTTTCTGTGTTGTCATCAGGATTCCTTGATTCCCCACTCAGTGAGTCAGTCAGTCAGTCACCTTCTGGCCCGTGTTGAGGGGCCCTTCTGCGGCAAGCAGGTGCACACCTGCCCCCACCATCTCGAGTCGCTTTCTGACTGACTCCATCAAGAAAGGCCCCCAAACCAATCCGGACGAATCCAGCTCTGGAGGCTCGACAAAGAGCTTCTGATGAAAGGAAAACCGCATATAGGACAAAGAGCTTCTGATGAAAGGAAAACCGAAATAGGACAAAGAGCTTCTGATGAAAGGAAAACAAAACCGCAAATGGGTATGTAAATATAGAGACTGGGAGGGGAGGAGAGACCAGGGTTAGATTACAGGATGTTGGAGTGGTGGTTTTCCGTGTCTTTCTTTTTCTCAAATTATCCTTTTCCCTTTCCGTTCTTTTCGGCATCCACGAATGTTCTCTTCGGTTTTCTCGCAGTTGGGTCTTGTTTTTCCCCATTCCTCTTCCTGCTGCTGAAGAATGCGAAATGATAGAAGAATCAGAGGTAGCCACGTGTATAGACGGAGCGAGGGACCCTTTCCCATTCTGAGGGGAAATACAAACCACGCATGGCAATGGGAAAAGACAAAGAACATTTTGTCATCTCTCCAACCAGAAAAAAGACAATCTTCATATCATCACATGAATGAGGCACTCACCTTTTGCATTCCACCTCGTGCACACATTATGTGTATCCAGACTCGACTAGACGATCGAGAGAGAAGACAGAAGGCAGGGTTGATTCATCTGCTCACCAGCTTTATTCATGACTTTCCGACCACCTCACTAAGCCCTTCCCTTCCAACCTTAAAGTCCGTGTTGCCGGGGTCGTTGTTCACTAAGCCATCCACAGATCTGTAGTGATGCAGGGCGGCGTCAGAGAATCCGTCGACCTTTCTGACCTTGTACCCTTCAAGGAGGGCTAGAGGGGCATGGACGCCGGCCGCGATTGTCTTGAAGGGAATAATCGCCATCTTGGCCCTGCTCTGGGGCTTTCCTGCATGCAAGCCATGCATGCAAATATTATAGACATGCATGCTTCGATCAGTCCGGAAATCATTTTCTGATGTTCAAACATGAAAGAAGAAAGGCTGATGAACGAAAACAAAAGACAATCATCGTGTACCCTAGGATCGATTCATTTTCAAAAATGACGCGAGGCCACCAGAAAATGAGGAAGCAGGGAAGAGAAAAGCTCGGAAAGAATGAGGCACAGAGGAAGACAGCAAGCGAGAGGACGAGCGATCGGCGAGAGAAGGGGGGGAGAGGGATGGGAGAGAGAGAGAGAGCAGTTAGAAAAATAAAGCTGAGAAGGAAGGAAGATTCAGCCCCCTCATGCACGGACCTAAGAGGCCGCTGTGTGCAGTTCGGAGAGGGAAGCAGGGAACCCGGAGATTCCATTCAGCCATTTTTTTTTCACCATTCCCCCTCTTGCTGTTTTCACCCTCAGACACTTCTGAAACCCCAGGCCCCCCCCCTGCACGATTCTCTGGCCCTGACACCGGCACACTGCCTGTGAGTCCAGTCACATTGAACTGAAAAGGGCAACGGTCAGCTGATCTGCCGAGATCCGAAGTAGTTTTACTTCCCCCCCCCCCATCTTTCGGGTGTTCACCTTCCCATTCAAGAAAATGAAAAAAATTGGGGAAGCTGAAAGCGCCAATGTTGGAACTCTCCCATGTGACAGGCAGGGTATTGTTGTGTCCGTCGGAGCCTAGCTTTTCCTTGGCAGATGTGGACTCCTTCTCTCGACTGTGGAGGCTCTCGAGGAGTTCTGGAAGTCTCGGGAGACGCCCAAACTCCAAGCCAGAAGGAGTGTGGGGAGCACTCGGAAATGCAAGAGAGGAAGGCGGACGTTCAGACGGATCTGCGTCTGCTTCCAAATCACCCCTATCTTGATGCATGAGAGCAGGCCTGTCCGCGTCCTTCCTCGCACCTCTATCAGTTTCTATCCTAATCTTCTCCCCAGCATTCGAAGTGGCCGTTCCCTTTTCTCTTTCTCGGGGTAAAATGAATTCATCAAGGTCGACCAGGAGGACGTGTCTGCTTCCAGAAGAAACCACACGAAATAGTAAAAAACGAGAAAACGCAGTAAGCGACACTCAAGGAGCCAAAGAGACCGACTCTGGGGGAGAATAGACCCGACCCAGAATCAAAACAGTGGTAGTGCGGACTGCCTTCCAGTTTTTCTGTGAAAGACTCAATCTGTGTCGAGAAAGGTACTAAATGCAAAGTAGGCAGTCTTAGGTCAAAGGAAAGACAGATCGACATTCAGGAAAAAGAAACAGACAATCATATCCATGTGAAGAGAAGCATAGAAAGCACGAGTCCGGTGTTTCTCAGCTCGCAGAGGGGGCCACAATAAGTGAGTCTGCATGCATTCGAACTTCCGACCACCACAGAACACCAAGAGTGCAACCGAGATTTCCACTAGACGTCACTGCTTGCGTATGCACGGTTTTGTTTTCTATGTGTACATGGAAAGACATTGTTGTTATGCATACTCTCGGAAGACGGACCTGCTATCAGAGAGCCTATACACACACTCTTGGATCACAGCAATTTGCGCAAAGTCCCAAATAGTCTCGAAGGGCCTCAGGGCAGAGGGAAGCTCCAAAGACCGCAAGGACACCACACCCTCTCTCACGTACGTCTCCAGAATGCGAGAGACGTCCTTCGACACCCCGCCAGGGGCAAAGGGCAGGAACATTTCGAAAAAGTCCACTCCAAGCAGACGGTACATTTCCAGAAATTCAACCAGACTTCGCACATCTCTAAATTCCCCGTTCACGCTGTCAGGCGGACCCCACCAAGGACGCATGCAGACCGCAAGTTCCCCCCGTGAAGTTGGAATTCCAGCTGACGACGATGGACGGTCAAAAGAAGAAGAAGAGGAATCCAAAAAGGTCTTTTTCCCCCTCCAACTGCGACTGAAAGCGGGCCTGCAAAGGAACGAAAAAAAAGTGAAAACGTGCCAGACGCATGCAGAGACAGTACCCACGGACAGCGTCTAAGGGCTTTCAAGGATAGAAGAGAGGAAGTAATGTGACAGAAGATTCGATCTAGTTTGACTGCTCTTTTGTCGTCCCGACTTCAGCACAAAAGAACAAACAATACCCAAGAGTTCCACTCTTCGACGGATTCTCTCTCTGTCTCTCTCTCTTGCTCTCTTCCCCCCCTTCCCCCTCTCTTACCCTCTCTCTCTCTCTCTTTCACGCGCGCACGCACATTTTTCTTTTTCTGCGCTGTACACGTCTATTCATGTCCTCGCTCGAAGGATGGACTCACTCGACAGCCAGCCAGAGAATCGGAGTCGAAGTCTCTCTGCCACTCTCTCTCCAGCCCTTCTGTCTGTCTTTCCACACTGCATCCCCTCCTGGCTCCCCCGCCCCTTCCGCCTCCCCTTGCCGAGCCTTGAAGAACGACACCGCACTCGGTCGCCTTGCTTCTCCATTGGCAGCAGCGTTTCTCTGTGCGCAGCCCCCATCCCTTCCTTCCGTGCACAGAGGGACTGCACAGTGTAGAAAAAAAGTCCCAAATGTCAGGTTGTGGTGTTCTCCCAGCAATCTGTAGGCAAAAACGCCTTCTTCCTCTTTTCCATCACCAAACAATAGTCGGCACATCACCCCTGAGAACGTTTCAACGAGCCGCGCAACACCAATTGTTCGAACGAAGGGACCACTCCCAGCTTCTTTGTGTGCCTCCACACGAAGCTCCCAGTAGGATGACAAGACATAAATGTCTGGAAGGACCATCTTGAACGACAAAGTGGAGGTACCGGGAAGACCAAGGGTCTGCTCTCTATTCCCCTTGCTCTGCTTCTCGCTGCCGTGCCAAATGAAGAAACCCAGACTGAAAATGCTCCACAAGCCGAAAAAAAGGAGGAGAAGCAACAAGTAAGCTCGCTGACGGCTACATCGTGTGTATACTCCGACAATAGTGGAGCATACCCTTCGCCCTCGACCCATTGCGACATGCGAGACTGAAGAATCCACGAAAGACAGAGGCGGAGACAAAACGGGTATCCGTCTCTCTCCTTTTGAACACGCAGAAGAATGTCACCAGATGCACTGCAGCACAGATGGGCGAGCAGACCAAACCTACATCCTGCACGCACAGGCATGTGTCAGTAGCACCCTGTCACACACCGATTTCAGACATGGACTTAATTGCGCAATCGAGATCAAGCTGAACAACCGTTCAACAACGTGACAACAACGTGCATAAGTATCGACACAATATGACGCTATAATGACGCTACAATGCATCGTGCAACACCATGCGTGCAACAGCTAGATGGATTGCTCACTGAGTCGAGGGCTTTCGCGGAGCGCTGCGGCCCGGGGGTCCAGGGCCGCGGGACCCGGGCCGCGGCTCCAGGCCGGGGTGGGTAGAAAAATAAACACATTTCAAGCCTAAGTTTTGACACTGAACTTCTATATATAGATTATAATGTCCCTACGGGACATGCCGTGGCCCCCAGGGGTGAGATATAGGGTGAGAGCACTGAGAGGTGCGTCCATGATCGTAGTACATGCATGCAATAGGTTCCCCTTCCCATATTAATATATGGTGCATAACAAAACCCTCAATCACGGTTGTTGGCTACACAAAAGCATAGCCGCGGTATCTGTAAATGCCGTAGAGGGCCGGAGACGGCTGAACGGGCTTCAAGACCGTTGAGAAGAAGAAATAAGAAGAGCTGTGCTATTAGATACTTTTGCTAATAAGAAAATTAATGATGTACAAGGACTTCGCTAACACATGGTGTTAACGTGAATAAACGTGAAAGAGAAAATGAAATTGTAACCGCAGCAATACATTACTGATAAATCTTTAACAACTTATTTTTGCTTATAAAAAAAAAAATCACAGTGCTCCCTGCTTAAATCTACTTACATTTTTATTTTTTATTTACGGAGTTAATATATAAGTCTTTTATATACAGACACACATGTTTCTTTCATTTACTTTCATTTATATTTTGGCCATTCTAGAAGTAGCATAGTAGCATATATAGTAGCCAAACATTATATACGCCTTCTATTATCAACTTGCTCTTTTAAATCATCTTTTAAATCATCTAGCTATGACTAAGACTGTGAGCTAGTCTATAAAATGTTTGAACACAACGTTATACAAGTCCCAAACTATACGTTTACTACGCTTGCTGTATTAGTTGCTGTAGTTGATTGTGCTCACTTACTCACTCACCAACATACTTAGTCACTGACTCACTGAGTTATTCTTGCTTTCCTCACTAATTCACTCACTCACTGTCTCACTTGCTCACTCACTTACTCCCTCATTTTCCCTGTCTCTCTTCGATCACTCACCCATATGCCCAAAGTTAACGGCTTTTATTAATACTCTCACATCCACACGCCCAAACGGCTTTTGTTCACACAGTTGCTCTCTCTGTCTCTCTTCGTTTATTTCTATTTACCCACAGGCCCTAGCGGCTTGAAGTTCTGTTTACACACTGAGTCTCATTCTTTCTTAGTGACAGGCTGTCTCTATTCATTCAAGTACCCACACGTCCATGCAAATATCTTCTGCTGACATGCTTGTACGAGTCCTTGTCCCTCTTCATTCACCCACATGCCCAACCGGCTCCTGTTCACCTAGCCTGTTCACACCGGTTCAGACACTCACTTTCCCTGTCTGTATTCATGCACCCACACCGTCGTGACGCCCCAAACGGCTTCTGTTTACACACTCGCTCTCCATGTCTCTCTTCATTATTCTTCATTGATTCACTGCATGAGGCCCAAACGGCTTTTGTTTATACACTCGCTCTCCTTGTATCTCCTTGTCTCTTTTCATTCACCCACATGCCCAAACGGCTTCTGTTCATAGTACACTCACTCTCCCTGTCTCTCTTAATTCATCAGTAGGCCCAAGCGGCTTCTGTTCACACACTTGATATCAGATTCTCTTGATTCATCCACAGTCCTAGCCATAGGCCCGAGCGGCTTTTGTTCAATGACATATAATTGATCCCTCTTCATTCATCCACGGGCTAGTCCACGGGCCCAAACGACTCCTGTTCCGAGCTTCTGTTCATACACTCGTTCTCCTTGTCTCTCTTTCTTTACCCGCACGCCCAACCGGCTTCTGTTCACATACTCGCTCTCCTTGTATCTCCTTGTCTCCCTTCATTCACCCACACCGTGTGACGCCCAAGCGGCTTCTGTTCACTCACTTTCCTTGTATCTCCTAGTGTATCTCCTTGTCTCCCTTCATTCACCCACACGCCTAAGCGGCTTCTGTTCACACACTTGCTCTCCTTGTATCTCCTTGTCTCCCTTCATTCACCCACACGCCCAAACGGCTTCTGTTCATACACTCGTTCTCCCTGTCTCTCTTCACTCATCCATAGGCCCAAGCGGCTTCTGTATGTTTCTGTTCACATACTTGATCTCTCTTCATTCATCCACAGGCCTAACCAGCGGCCCAAGCGGCTTTTCTTCAATGACACATAATTGATCTCTCTTCATTCATCCATGGGCCTAAGCGGCTTCTGTTCACACACTCGTTCTCCTTGTCTCGTCCGCACGTCCAAACGGCTTCTGTTCACAAACTCATACATACTCATAAACACGCTCACTCTCTCCGTCTCTCTTCATTCATCCACCTGTAAGCCTAAGCGGATTCTGTTACTGCACACACTTCCTTTCCATACCCCTCTTTCTCCATGCACCCGCACGCCTAAACACTCACCCACATGCCCAAACGGCTTCTGCTCACACACTTGCTTACCTAGCTTTATCCACAGGCCGAAACGGCTTCTGTTCATATCTCTCCCTCTTGAACTCACCAAGCGCTGGACCCATACGCGGTGAGCCTCTCCACAACATTTCAAAGCGAATACTACAGCATCCACAGCGACACACACTATATATAGACAGTATTTTGCGTCCCAAATCCTCAAGTGGAGGTAGAAGGAAGTCGAGAAACCAAGCGCTAAAGAACGACAAGAGGAGCTAAGTAGAGAGAAAGAAGACGGGCAAAAAGAGGTTCCTGCAGATCAAATTAACCGTTTTTCCTCTTTGTCAAGCGCACTCAGTCGTGGTGCGGCTCACTTCTGACTCTGTAAGACGGCATATCTTAACTTGCCACTGAGTTTGGTAGCATAGTCAAACAACGGAGCAATTCAGAACAGCTTCACTTAGACGGTGTGCTTTATCACCTTCCTTGAAAACTACACAGATGATCGAATCTACGTATAATTCCCCTCCATGTGTGTTTTTGCATATGTACCAATACATCAAGGTTAGACGCATGTTCGCCATGCACGCGCTGTACAGTTGCCGGAAAAAGCGTGGGTCCCGAAAGGCAAATATAACCCGATTTATTGGTAATTCGACTTTTTTTTTTCCACAGGTGCGGCTAAGGGCCTTAACAGATACCATGGCCGGGGGCCACGGCACTGAACCGAATGGGAGACGCACAAAAAAAATTTTATAAGACGCCGTCCCAAAACCTCCCCCCTCCCCCGAAGCCTTCAAAAAGCCCCACTTATAAGGTGGCGGCGCATATGTAGTGCGGCGGCGTATGGGTCACATGCGGCGGTGCACAACATCTCAACCCCCCCCCCCCCCCNCCCCCCTCTCGAAACTTCCCTATAAGACACCGTCTTTAACCGTCTTATAAAAAATATTTTGTGCGTCCCCATGCATATTCAGTTAAATATATATTTAAAAAAAAACAGATTGGTAATTAAGTGCCTTAAAAATGCTTTATACAAATCTTACGATCTGCTTATCCTCTGATAGGCAGATACTAGCAGATGCAATAGGCAGATCTTAAGCAGATTCAATACAGATAAATACAGAGCAAATTAATTTAAAATCTGTCAATCAGAATGTACATGCAATACACATGTAACATATGTATCACACATTCGCTTATACATTTTCTTACATTTTGTAATCTAGTTTTGTAATACTTTTACTATGCTAGAGGTACTAGTATACTTGTAAATTAAACTGAACAGTCAAGTCAGTCAAGTCACATACGTTAGTCCAGTGAGTCTACGTAGTGAGATTAGTATATTACTTACTACACAGGCCCAACTATACCCGACTGGGCCAATTCAGATCAGTATTATTAATTATTTTTGTACGTAATTACACTACAATTTACGCAGTGTGATTCACAGCCCTAATGTTTGTATATATACATACATAAAAATAAATAACTTGCTTAATTACATACCTGGTTTATAAATAAAATCAGAGTCTTGAATCAGACAATTTTTTTTTAAACAAACAACACACGTTTAAATTTATTTTATAACATTAAATTATGTATGTGAATTCAATAAATATTTTTCAAAACTTGTTTGCATGTTATCAACAATTTGCATTCATAACTTTTTTCAACTCATCACGACCTTCAACTCTCAGCGACGCAGGCACGACTGGAGTTGGCTGCTCTGGTTTGCAGTGCACTTTCTTGAGATAGGCGCCATAGCCTCCGTGTTTGAAGTCAATGTGCATGTCATGAAGCACAGTGCAGACCATGATGTACTCTCTCTCTCTCTCTCTGTGGGTGTGTGTGCGTGTGTGTGTGTGTGTGTGTGTGTGTGTGTGAATGCACTGTGCCACCGCTGTGTGCGCGTGTGTGTGAATGTACTGTGCCACGGCTGTGTGTGTATGTGTGTATGTGTGTGTGTGTGTGTGCGCGTGCATGCGTGTGTGTGTGTGTGTGTGTGTGTGTGTGTGTGTGTGTGTGTGTG
>JAHBMJ010001728.1:0-11100 GCA_018398765.1 Chromera velia
GAGGGGGGGGGGGGGGGGGGGGGGAAGAAAGAAGGAAGGAAGGAAGGAAGGAAGGAAGGAAAGAACAAAAAAAGTGAAAGAAGGAAAGCAACAATAGGTGATCAGCAAGACACAGGTAGTGTGACACATCGGAAGGAGAAACCCTGGCAAGAGGTAGAGTGGGAGAAAGGTAAACATACCTTTGAGCGATGCGAGACGCCACACAATGTCTTCGTGAGCTTCCTTCAAGCTGATGGTTTGTCTCTGCAGAGCGAGCAGCAGACAGTAACGGAGAAAATGTGGCAATGAATAAGAACGCGTATGGCAGCCAAAGTTGTTATTGATGCTCCTTCGAAAGTCTGTAGGGGGACGAAAGAAGACAAAGCACGCCCCTCTCTACTTTTGTTGATCTGTCTGGCTGCCACGAATGCGCCAGAAATGTGTTTTGCAGAAGAGATCGTGATCTCAATCGGATCATGGTGAGGGACCACAACAAATGAAATGATGATGCATGCATGTAATTTTTTCTGGAAATGCTCCTCTTTGGTCCTTGAAATATTCTCATTCACGAATTCCACCCCTGAATCAGTCCCTCTCTCACAATCGATCATGCAAAGACAGACAGACAGACAGACAAATGGATAGATAGATAGATAGATACATAGATAGATAGATAGAAGTACGTTGGCATTGCTTTGATGGATGCAGAAGAACTTGCACCAATCCTTCAATAGAGACTGATGGATCGATGGATGCATTGATTCAATCAACTAGCTCTCGATCCGACCTCGTCGTGTTCCTCCACATCCTCCGTTTCCACGATCGACAAATCCCTTACGTCGATCTCGTCAAGGGACGGCTCTGCAGACTCCTGCATCTGTCCCCCCCTCTGTGCCGTTTCTCCTTCTTCAGATCGTTTCTCATCTGCACCCGATGGCTCATCTCCGCCCAGTACAAGGGCGGAGGCTCCGGGAGCCAAGGCCAGGCCCCCAAAAGCTCCAGTCGGACGGGGACCATACAGGGTCACTGTCCGGCTGTCAAGAGTGGTTACTGTGGGGCGGTGCGCAAGGACAGCAGGGAGAGGCTCCCCTGTTTGGATCTGAGAGGGCCTTGAAGGAGCCTGTGAGTATGCGTTCTGCTCCCTTCTCTCTGCCCCTTCTTCCTCTATGACTTCCTTCCCCTCGTCTCTGTCGATTGGAGCAGCAGGAAGTTTTCCGAATTCTGCAGTCTTTCGGGGCTGCTGCTGAGAGCCATGGGGAGCCTCTCTCTTTGCCCCCTCTACCCCTTTGCTCCCACCCGAAGACGCAATTTCAAAATAACCCTCAGGGGGAGGAGCGGCATGCTCAGCTTGCGATACAAATGTCCTCCCACCAACAAGTCGTGGAGATCGCGACCCTTCCCCCCTTTGCATCTGCCTCTCTCTCTCCTGCTGCTGCTGCTGCTGTTGCGGAAGTGCGAACGAGTAAGCAACTGCTCGTCCCGATGGAACAGGGTCCCCCTCCGACGATCCCTCTGCCTCTTTTTCCGTCTGTTCCCTCCTCTTGAGCATCTTCTCCTCTTCTCCAGACACACGCGCTGCCACCAAAGTCTCCTCTGAGGTGAGAGCCGCTACCCCGATCATTTTTTCCTTCGCGTCCAACGGTTCCATCCTCGCGTCGGCACTGAGAAGAAAGAGGAGCCGCTTCATCATCGCACGGGGCCCCGCAGTTCTCCGGGAGTCACGGTACGCCTCCAGCAGCCTGTACATGCAGAGAGCGTCCACAAGGCATTCACAGCAATGAGCGTGGGGGCACCGAAGCCTGACTCATGCATGTAATCTGCCACTCCAGCCGAAAGACCAATGTGGAAAATCCTGCTTGCTTTCTCAGAACGATTACAGCACAGCACAGACAAACGCACTGATGCTCGCATGCCTGCACATCCGTGCATGTATACCGTGACCGATAGAGTGATTCATCAAGCAACTCGCTGTTCAACTGAAACGGCAGCTTTGGCACTCGACCAATCAAAACCAGACCGTTAAGAGTCGCCATTGGACTGCATATGCAAGTCTTTCCTTTCAGAAAATTAGCAGAACTCGCACGTCCAAGAGGAGTTCACGGAAAGAGGACAGCCCCTGCAGGCCGCACTGACTGACGGACTGACTGACGGACTGACTGACGGACTGACTGACGGACTGACTGACGGACTGACATAGAGAAGAGGACCCCACAGAGGAGCACGGGTCCTCCAAGCAGGAACAAAGTGATCAACACTCCCGAGACGGCATTCGTTTCCCTCCACACCACAGAGAACAGGGGCGAGGCGGACCACAGAGAAGCAGCGGTAATAACAGTCACCAGGCTGTCAGAGAAGCTCTCCAGCCCCTGCTCATGCGTGCATGCAAGCAAAACCTCAAGAGCCTCATTTGGTTGTCAAGGAAAGAAACGAGACGGAGGGAAGGAGGTGCATGCAACAAGAAAGACAACGTACAGAGAAAAAACACATCTTATGGTGTCAGTGGATACTCTGAAGTGACACCGGCCGAAAGTGGATCCATCAACAGATCTAAACATAAAATCTTCGTGCACTGATGGACTAACAACGCTACAGATGAAAGAATATGGAAGAAACCAAATCGAAGTCACTGACTCATCAACGCAGACGTACTCGCATCAATCGACCCACCTCCTCCCCTGCAAGAGCGCAGAACAGAACGGCTGCCGCACCGAGCCACACCACGGCAGCGAGGCACGCCCAGACTCCCACTGTTTTTGCCGCGTCTTTCAGGATCACGGCCACCCTCCCGGAGCTCTGCGTGGACTCAAGCAAGGAGACCCCCCTCCAGATCCAAAAGAAGCAGACGCTGCCGAGGAGAGCCCGGAGAACACCGTCGTCGGCATTTGATGTCCCGAACGCCGGAGATGTTCCCGCCGCTCTGCACACGTTCAGAATGGCCCCGAAAGAGAAAATGCCAGCCGAGAGAAAATCTGTCCAGGTTGCGGACTGACGCCAGTAGTTCCGGATCTGCACACACAATTCAAATCGATTGACGCAGATCTGCATGCCTCCATGAATGTGTCATGCTGGATGTCTACAGCTGTGTATGCATTGATGGATGGATGGATATGGAGTGTGCCAGCCGAAAGGCGCTCAAAAGGGCAGAGAAAAAGAGAGGGAAAGATGCAAGGAAATACCCACACACACGATGTGCACACTGCACATGTACACATGACAAAAGCATGCACACAGAGTAACACTAACGGACAAAGAGAGAAAGATACAGATACAGAGACATGAAAGACATCAACTCTCTGCTCCTGACTGGAGCAGGGGCAGACAGAACTTTGAACATCCGTCATTTCTGCGCACAAAAAGCGAATCAACAAAAATGCATAAACATCTTGGATGCACATTCCATACTTCTTGCTCTCTCTCTCGCTCTCTCTCTCTCTCTCTCTCTCTCTCTCTCTCTCTCTCTCCTCTCCTCTCATCTATCCACGCGTGCATGTGATCGTGGTGAGATTCCAACAGGTCGGAATGGCAAGTAAACAGGTAGCATGGTGTGAGTGTGGATACACATGTTCCGGTCTTTTTGATTATCACCGTACACGCGTGAATCGATCAAGGAAACGGACTGAAATGCTCCGAGGTCGGTACGGGTGCGGAGACGCCACACCTAATCCCGTCATCAGACCTCCCACAACGGGGTTCTTTGCTCGGGGACGCGTCTGTATGGGGGAGCTGGTTGCCTTGAAGTAGTGGTCGAAGGGGAGGCCTCCGAGGAAGAAAATTAGAAGCGCAAACTCACACGCAAATCTCACCGCACTGCCAGCCCCAGAGTCATACTCCCAAAAGAGCCTGCATCCATCCATCCATACACACATCATACAGACATACAGACATCTGCACATTCATTATCACACTTTATTCTCATTGTGTGTCCATGAACAAGCCTTGAAACTCGGAAGGCATATTCCCCCCACACAAAAGGCTCCGCACGTGCCCACATAGATGGGCGTTTGTTTCTCGTGAAGACACGAAGTCTACTCAGACCGAGAGACAGATTGAGACATTCCAAAAAGTGGTGATGATGCAAAGATGACTCCATGCACATTCAAGGTATCCTGCTTACTCCATGCTCTTTATTTCACAGGGCTTTGCAACGCGACAACGACCCATGCACACACGAATGGAAGCAATCATATCGGTTCTCCAGTCACGGAATTGACCTCCCTCCATCATTTGGTCATGTTTCTATCAGTCTCTCAACCAGTCAATCAGTCAACACACTCACTCACCTTCCTTGTGTCTTCTGTTCAGCAACCACCAGGGCATCGACGACCAACACCAGGAGCACACAGCCGTACACCGACGCGTCGAAAAGGAAAAGCGAACGCCCATAGGCTGCCCACTTCCAACGAAGATGGGCCCTCACAATCCTGACAGAGAGAGAGGGGGGCCGGGGTTGTGGCCTTCTTCCATTCATTCCAATGAAGGACAAAGTCTCTACTATTCTCAAACGATTATCTTCTCTCCCTCCCTATCAGGCGAGAGGGGAAATCCCTTGACCAAAAGTTTGTATAATCCGCCAGTGTAAAGTGTGCACTGTGAATTAATTGTGGTGTATTGTTCCTTTGATCCCGCCTCTTCCGATGCAGAGAGGTCTAGGACCTGGAGCGAAGTACCATGTTTGCTGCTGCCCTCTGAGTTTCTTGGAGTCAACTGCGTGGTGGCAGTTGGGAATATTGAGTACGCCCATACAGAGGGAGCAGAAGGACACGAAGAAGGGGGGCTGGGGCTGGGACGGGGAGAGATGGAGAGAGAGAGAGAGAGAGAGAGAGAGAGAGAGAGATGGAGGGAGAGAGAGATAGAGAGAGAGAGAGAGAGAATTGCTGACTCATTCATTCACTCTCTTCGATACAAACTGACTCGTGGTCGACAAGAGAAAGTCTTCCTGTCTGCGCGATCTTCTCCAGTGGAGTGAGGCACTTGAACTCTCCGCTTCCCCCCCTGCCAAGGTCAAGAAAACCTGCAGGCACGGTTACTTGGAAAAGATCGTTGGACAAGCGGGAGTGGAGAAGCGCGCACACACGCACGCACGCACACACACACACACCCACACACACACACACACACAGAGAGAGAGAGAAAGAGAGATTCATGCACGTGCTCACACGTTCCTTTCTTCCTCCCCTCCTTCCTGCCTTACTTCACTGACCGGATCTGAACTCCACCCTGACACCTCCGATGCCCCTCTGTCCCCTGTGCACGCGCTCGTCGAACAAGGCGGCTGCCTGGTTGGGCATGCTCTCGATCATGTCGAGGAGAGGAACGATGCCGTTGATGTTCGCACACAGGGGGTCGCAACGTCCCGCCTTCATCAGGGCAGCCGCGAGGGTGCTGTTCCCTGCCTGCAGGCGTGATCATTCATTCATTCGTTCGTTCGCTCATCTGTTCACATTAGACCGATTGACTGAACACAGAAGGAGAATGATGTTAGAATGGATCCTTCAGAATTGCTTCTCAGGAAGGTTGAATGTCATCATGTTTGCCTGGCTCACGAGTTCGTGGAAAAGAACGAAAATTGTTGGAAGCCGCAAATCCTTCCGTTTTCGTCTCACATGCATGGAATGACCAGCAGACATGGAAAGACCAGGAAAACCCTACAGTCCTGACAACGGACTGGGCCAATTGTCTTTCTCTCTCTCTCTCTCTCTCTCTCTCTCTCTCTCTGTGTGTGTGTGTGATTGTGTGTGTGTGTGTTTGTGTGTGTGTGTGTGTAAGTGCGTGCGTGCGTTTTTATGTGTGAGTGTGTGTGTGTGTGCGTGCGTGCGTGCGTGGTTGTGTGTGTGTGTGTGTGTGTGTGTGTGTGTGTGCGCGCGTGTCTTTTCGTGCACGTGCTTGCTGAGGGTCGTGTTTCTGTGAGGATGCGAGTGGTTCGTTCAGTGTGGCTACCGACTGGTGCGGCACATTTCTGCAGAAGTGCGATGAACCAAATCCCCCCACCTGCGCACAGTTGTGAAGGAGTGAGTCCCCAAATCTGTTTTTCCTTCCAAGATCTGCGCCTTGGGCCTCTAACCAGAGAACCATTTTGTTCTGCCCCCACCCAGCGGCTCTGAAGGCAGGTGAGTTTCCAAACGCATCCTCCTCGTCCAAGGGGAAGCGCTTGGAGTAAATCAGAAGCCGCGCAAGCTCGAACAGAGAATAGACCGCAGCTGCAGAAAGAAAAACAAATTGCAGGGTTGTTTCTGTCACGAGAACAATGTGCTGACCGCGAGGTATCAGAACAGATTTCAAGGCGGGGAGAAATTTTCATTAGCTGCAGACTTGAAAGACTGAAAGACAGGGAGGTAAGGCGACCAAAAAGTGTTAATGGACATCAAGTTTTGTATTATTAAATTTGCAGACATATTTCACGGATGCAGATACCTAAAGAGATCGCATCAGAAGAAACTAGGGGTGTCTGAAGGAGGGCAATACGCAGAAAGAGGGTGCCCGCCTCCAGAAAGAAGAAATGCATAAGACAACGGTCCTGGACAAAGACAAAGAGGGGATGGGGCCATATTTCGTGTTTTGTTTTGTCAGACAGGCAGACAAAAAATGTTATTCTCTACACCCCCTCGTTCACTTTCACTCACTCGCTCATTAACTCACTCACTCACTCATTCATTCACGCAGCACCTCAGGAAAGCAGGGTTGCGTGGTAGGATGGAAGGATGGATGGACAGACAGATGGAGGGAAGGATTGACTACATTTCTCTTCCTTCCTTCCTTCCTTCCTTCCTTTCTTTCTTTCTTTCTTTCTTTCTTTCTCTCTCCTTTAATGAACAGAACAGATGAAAAAAGAAAGAAACTACCGAAGACAAAACCAACACGGTTACTCAGACAACCACAGGGGGTCCGAAAAGTGTAGAACTAAGCACCCCTTGTCTCTACACTCCCCGACAGGACTTCGCGGCAGATGCACTCAGTTCACACGCTACCGGCTGCAGCTTCCTTCCAATGAAGACAACTGTCTGTCTGTCTGTCTGTCTGTCTGTCTGCGTGTCTGTCTGAAAAGACGATATAGTCTGTCTGTCTGTGTCACAGACAGCCTACAGAAAGACAGATGTATAGATTGATGGATGGGTGGCCACGTGGAAAGGCAGATAGAGAGCCTGGAGACAGAAAGCACGAAACATAGAGGGACACATACATACGTACTTTGGCGGGCCGACAAAAAAGTAGAGGGGACAAAATGCGTATAGAAAGCGACAGACCAAACAGAACCAAACACACACGCTACTTGCAACCGCACATATGGACCCATGCATGCATGCATGCAGACCTACTCTCACAGGGGTGGGTGGGGCTGGAGAGAGAAAGTGAGAAGAAGAGTGGGAGGGAGATCGGGGGATCTCGTCTGCTGTAGAGCTGACCGAAATGAAGAAGACTCCAGCCGTCCTCGTCTGCACAGAGAGAGATTCGTGTACGTATGCATACATACATGCATGCAACAAGTATAGATTCAATGATCGAATAAAAAATATATCAAAACTTCTGCAACATGTAATCGGGGCAACATGTAATCGGGGGGGATCCAACGATCCCCCTTCGTACACAATCCTTCCGTCTGGGGGAAAAGATTTTCAACCTCGACAGTGCAAGCGATCGACGGACTTTGCAGTATGCATGCGCGAACGTATACGTCAACATGACTTTTCGCAAGCTGAGCCTGACTAACCCCTGATTGCTAAAAGTTGAGGAAGAGAAAGCCGAGAGCAAAAGTCTAAAAGAAAGCCAATTTCTCTATTCTTCACACGCCTTCTCAGGTCGCCAGCAAGAGCCAGTCGCAGTTCTTTGCTGAGCTCCACAGCAGATCTCTCTCTCACCACCTCTTTTGAGGGGGTTGCTTCAGCGTTGTTCCTGCTACTCCCGTCCATGTCTTCCGAATTCCGTTACGACTGATTCAATCGTGGTATTCCCTTAATTGTTCATCCTGGTGAAGTTAATATGATCATTTCATATGGCCGAACCGGGCCGGCGCCTTCCTGGCACACATATTATGACTGACAGATACTAACTTCGGTCTATCTATTATATATTATAATGTCCCTACGGGACATGCCGTGGCCCCCAGGGGTGAGATATAGGGTGAGAGCACTGAGAGGTGCGTCCATGATCGTAGTACATGCATGCAACAGGTTCCCCTTCCCATATTAATATATGGTGCATGACAAAACCCTCAATCACGGTTGTTGGCTACACAAAAACGTAGCCGCGGTATCTGTAAATGCCATAGAGGGCCGGAGACGGCTGGACGGGCTTTAAAACCGTTGAGAAGAAGAAATAAGAAGAGCTCTACTATTAGATACGTTTGCTAATAAGAAAATTAATGACGTACAAGGACTTTGCTAACACATGGTGTTAATGTGAATAAACGTGAAAGAGAAAATGAAATTGTAACCACAGCAATACATTACTGATAAATCTTAACAACTTATTTTTGCTTATAAAAAAAAAAATCACAGTGCTCCCCGCTTAAATCTACTTACATTTTTATTTTTTATTTACGGAGTCAATATGTAAGTCTTTTACATACAGACACACATGTTTCTTTCATTTACTTTCATTTATATTTTGGCCATTCTAAAAGTAGCATAGTAGCATATGTAGTAGCCAAACATTATATTTAACCCTCAATCATCATCATCATCATATACGCCTTCTATTACTAATACTAGTATCAACTTACTCTTTTAAATCATCTAGCTGTGACTGAGACTATGAGCTAGTCTATAAAATGTTTGAACACAACATTATACAAGTCCTAAATTATACGCTTGTTACGCTTGCTGTATTAGTTGCTATAGTTGATTGTGCTCACTTACTCACTCACCAACACACTTAGTCACTGACTCACTGACTCACTCATTCACTGTCTCACTTGCTCACTCACTTACTCCCTCATTTGCCCTGTTCCTCTTCGATCACTCATCCACATGCCTAAAGTTAACGGCTTCTAGTTAACGGCTTCTATTAGCACTCTCACATCCATACGCCCGAATAGCTTTTATTCACACACTCGCTCTCTCTGTCTCTCTTCGTTTATTTCTATTTACCCACGGGCCCTAGCGGCTTGAAGTTCTATTTTCACACTGAGTCTCATTCTCTCTTAGTAACAGGCTGTCTCTATTCATTCAAGTACCCACACGTCCATGCAAATATCTTCTGCTGACATGCTTGTGCGAGTCTTTGTCCCTCTTCATTCACCCACATGCCCAACTGGCTCCTGTTCACCTAGCTTGTTCACACTGGTTCAGACACTCACTTTCCCTGTCTGTGTTCATACACCCATACCGTCGTGACGCCCCAAACGGCTTCTGTTTACACACTTGCTCTCCATGTCTCTCTTTATTATTCTTTATTGATTTACTGCATGAGACCCAACCGGCTTCTATTCACACACTCGCTCTCCTTGTATCTCCTTGTCTCCCTTCATTCACCCACACGCCCAAGCGGCTTCTGTTCACACACTCTCCTTATATCTTCTTGTCTCCCTTCATTCACTCACACGCCCATGGCAAGCGGCTTCTGTTCACACACTTACTCTCCTTGTATCTCCTTGTCTCCCTTCATTCACCCACATGCCCAAACGGCTTCTGTTCACACACTCGTTCTCCCTGTCTTTCTTCACTTATCCATAGGCCCAAGCGGCTTTTGTATGTTTCTGTTCATACACTTGATCTCTCTTCATTCATCCATAGGCCTAACCAGCGGCCCAAGCGGCTTTTCTTCAATGACACACAATTGATCTCTCTTCATTCATCCACGGGCCTAAGCAGCTTTTATTCACACACTCGTTCTCCTTGTCTCGCCCGCATGTCCAAACGGCTTCTGTTCACAAACTCATACATACTCATAAACACGTTCGCTCTCTCCGTCACGCCCAAACGGCTTCTGTTCACAAACTCATATATACTCATAAACACGCTCGCTCTCTCCGTCTCTCTTCATTCATCCACCTGCAGGCCTAAGCGGATTCTGTTACTGCACACACTTCCTTTCCATGCCCCTCTTTCTCCACGCACCTGCACGCCCAAACATTTACTCACATACCCAAACGGCTTCTGTTCACACACTTACTTACCTAGCTTTATCCACAGGCCCAAACGGCTTCTGTTCACATCTCTCCCTCTTGAACTCACCAAGCGCTGGACCCATATGCGGTGAGCCTCTCTACAACATTTCAAAGCGAATACTACAGCATCCACAGCGACCCACACTATATATAGACAGTATTTTGTGTCCCAAATCCTTAAGTGGAAGTAGAAGGAAGTCGAGAAACCAGGTGCTGAAAAACGACAAGAGGGGCCAAGTAGAGAGAAAGAAGATGGGCAAAAAGAGGTTCCTGCAGATCATATTAACCGTTTTTCGTCTTTGTCAAGCGTACTCAGTCGTGGTGCGGCTCACTCCTGACTCTGTAAGACGGCATGTCTTAACTTGCCACTGAGTTTGGTAGCATAGTCAAACAACGGAGCAATTCAGAACAGCTTCACTTAGATGGTGTGTTTTATCGCCTTCCTTAAAAACTACATAGATGATCGAATCTACGTACAATTCCCCTCCATATGTGTTTTTGCATATGTACCGATACATCAAAGTTAGACGCATGTTCGCCATGCACGCGCTGTACAGTTGCCAGAAAGCGCGGGTCCCGAAAAGCAAATATAACCTGATTTATTGGTAATTCGACTTTTTTTTTTCCATAGGTGCGGCTAAAGGCCTTAACAGATACCATGGCCGGGGGCCACGGCATTACGTGATACACCCAACCAGTTGGGTGGGGGGCATCGGTGGTTTAAATTTTTTTAGTGTGCGCAGTCTCATGCAGGGCCCCCGGATGAGCTGCCCTCCGAGGCGAAAGGTATACGGTCAACTGCTTCGTGCGAGCTGCTTGAGGGGCACTTTCCTCCAATGGCGACCAGCGCCGCCACGATCCGCCATGCACGCAGGAGTCTGACCGAGCCACACGGATCTGACGCAAGCAAGCTTGCGAACGGCCCCGGAAAGCAAGAAAAATGAGAACTGCACGATTGACGCACGCCGGCCATGGTGCTGCATTAATTGCTGCATATAGTAGCGCCAACCCCCCCCCCC
>JAHBMJ010001728.1:11110-26883 GCA_018398765.1 Chromera velia
CCCCCCCCGCGCGGGAAAAAAGCAGCTCGGAGCCCCCCCCCCGCGGGAAAAAAGCCCAGGGTTGAGCGGATCTGAAACCCATCTGACGCACGCATGGCGCAAATTCAGCCTTTCGGGGCCGGGTTTTTGGCGAAAGACTAGCGTGTGTGCGCATGCTATATGTATGGACTGGGGTATTTTTGTTTCGTAAGTGCCCCCCGCTTCGCTTTCCGGGGCCACAGCCATACCGATCCTTCGACGATTCGACAGCTGCAGTCATGTAAGTAGTGGACTAGTGGACAAAGAGGCTGTGGATCACTTGTGTATTACCGATCAAGGGAAGACAAGGTATCGAACGACTGCACGACTGCATTCAGTGCGCAGCCATTCGATCGCTTCTGGCAGTGCATTGATGGAAGTTCCATTTTTGACTGGACGGATCTATGTGAAGACGAAGGGAATGGCGGTTCGCCAGTGATCTGACAACCTTTGTGGTCAGCACCCCGCTCTGTGTTTTGTCTTGTCTGCAATTGTCATTTTCTCGCCCTCCTTGTCTACCTCCCGGTTTCTCCTCTGAGTCCCCTCTACCCGTCTCCTCCTCTCTGCTTCCACATGTCTGTCAGCGTGCAGCTCAGTACAAAAGGTGTGACTCTCGGTGCGTTCTTGTGATCGTTTGTGTGACGAGCAGTCTTTCTGACAGACCTTCTGTGCGTGTGGCTGTGTCTGCCATTCCATTTGACCGTGAGAATTGTAGTGTCGCTCTTGACCTCTGCTGTGCCCCATTCCTCACTCTCTTTCCCCTCCTCTCTTCTCTTCTCTTCGCTTCTCTTTTCTCTTCTCTTCTCTTCTCTTTTCTCTTCTCTTCGCTTCTCTTTTCTCGTCTCTTCTCTCTTTTCTCTTCTCTTCTCTTCTCTTCTCTTCTCTTCCTCTTCTCTTCTTTTCTCTTCTCTTCTCTTCGCTTCTCTTTTCTCTTCTCTTCTCTTCTCTCTTTTCTCTTCTCTTCTCTTCTCTTCTCTTCTCTTCTCCTCTCTTTCTTTCTTTCTGTCTTTCTTTCTTTCTTTCTTTCTTTCTTTCTTTCTTTCTTTCTTTCTTTTCTTTCTTTCTTTCTTTCTTTCTTTCTTTCTTTCTTTCTTTTCTTTCTTTCTTTCTTTCTTTCTTTCTTTTCTTTCTTTCTTTCTTTCTTTTAGTTTTTGGTTTTGTTTGACTGAGTCCGGCCTTGCCATGGGCCACTGGGCTGATCCTCACGGACTCCCGTAACAACGTGATGCAGACTCTGTCCCTTCACCTGTGTCCCTGTCTCTCTTGTTCTTACGTTCCTTCTTACCTTCCTTTTACCCTTCGGGTCTTCCTCCCCCCCCCCCTTCCTTTCATCCTTCCGTGCGTCCGCTCCCCTCACTCCTATGCGTCTGGTGCTCCGGACATCAAGGAGGATCTCAAAGTATGTGCCCCTCCCTGTATTTTGTGGGGGTACCAGAGTGTCGCCGCGGTCCCGCGCTTCGTGTCCTTATGTATGGCCATGTTTTTTGAGCAACTTTCATCTGCAGATAGCCGTGCTTTCGCTCGCGTCACGTTGATCTTTTGTCGTCTGTCTCTGTGTCTGTTCGTTTGTCTGCAGTGTGCATGGAGGGAAGGAAGGGCGAAGACTCTCACGAGGACTCCGTGTCCGTCTCCGCAGCTGTTCGGCGAGGGCAGGGGATCTCGGTAAGCATTCTTCTCTCCTGCTCTCTCTTCTGCTGTCCTCTGCGTATGGATCTGATGGAGACTTCGGTCATCTCTTTCTTCTCCTTGCAAGTGAGTGATTCAGGCGGTTTCATTTTCCTTCTCTCGCTCTTTTTGCTCTCTTGCAGTGTAGTGTCCTCAGTGAACTGGTGGCGCTCCACGTCCTTCAACCCGGACAGGTGGGTGAGCTCAGTCAGTCAGTCAGTCAGTCAGTCAAAGGGTTCCTTCCATTCAGTATGTAGTTTCCTGCTCCTTTCTTCGGTCCCTCCCACCTGTCATCATTTGTCGGTTCGTTTGTCCCTCCATTTCCGTTCCCTTTTCGCGTTTCCTTTTTCCTCTTCAGTTACGTTGGTGACAGCTGGATGGCGCAGCCATGAGAGCCGCATGTGCTTTCTCCATCTTCTCTGTCGAGTGGTCAGAGTACTATGGTGACACCCCAAGAGTCATTCACTGAATTCCCCCCCCCGCCCCCCCCCCCCCCCCCCCCTCTCTCTCTCTCTCTCTCTGCTGCAGCTCTTCTGCCTCGATGAGGACACAGAGGGGGGGGGGCATTGGCTGTACTTTCTTTCGTCAGATGTAGATGACAAGGTCGTGTTTCAGAGCATTGCATTGCTGGGAGAGGGGGCGGTGAAACGGTCTCAGAGGTCACGTCGGGGTTGCGTGAAGGCCGAGGCGCAGGTGTATGATCTGTTCAAAGAAGTGCCGAGCGTGGAGGGGTCCCTCTCCCTCTCCTCTCTCATCGCGGGTTCCTTGGATTTCCTCAACAAGCTTCGGTCGGGCAAACTGTTTGTCTTGTTCGAGGCCGAAACTCCCGGTTGGAGCCCCCCGTTGGAGGCCCTCGGTATTTCCTTGGCGGAAGGGAAGGAAGAAGAAGAGGGGGGCATTCGGGTGTGGAGAGGTGAGGCTCTCCTGAATATGTCTGCGGGTCCTCCTGAGAGGGTCCCCGTGGGATTTTTGTGTTTTTCCAACGAGGCGGTGAGGGCCTCACTGTTCCCATTCGCGGCATGCTCTGTTGGTCCGGTGCCGCTTCCTCGGAGTGAGCATGGAGGAACGGGGGATGAGGCTACGCGGGGGGGAGAGGCTGGCGGGGGTGTGGGTGTGGGTGCAGAGGAGAAGGCAGTGATGAGCCCAGAGAGGTCGGCTGACCTTCATCAACATCCAGCAGGGGAGAGGGAGAGGGACAGAGAGAGAGGAAAGGAGAGGGAGAGAGAAAGGCACTCAGCGGAGAGATCGCCTGACTGTTTCGTTGGGACGCCGGCACAGGGGGCGCGGGCAGGTGAGTGAGTCTCTGTTTCTCCTTTTCTTTCTCTCTTGCTCTGTTTCTTGCGGTCTCTTTCTCTCCCTCTCTCCCTCTCTCCCTCCCCCCCCCTTTCTTTCTCTCGGTCTCTCTCTCCGTCTCTCTGTGTATGCGTGTATGCATGTATATATGTGTGTGTGTATGTGATTGCGTGTGTGTGTGTGTGTGAGAGAGAGAGAGAGAGTACGTGAGTGTGACTGTTCGTGTGATAGTGTGAAGGTGTGAGTGCATAAATGTGTGGTGGGTGCGAGCAACTGGCGGGTTGGGAGGGGATTGAGGGAGGGCAACTTTGTGTGGGTCTGACAGCAATCCCGCTAGGTACCTTTCCCCTGTCACAGTAATCATCTGTACTCTCCGTTCTCTTGGTCGGTCGGGAGATGCGGCCAATTTCTTTCTCTTTCCTGTAAACGAGACGAGATGGATGCAGAGCTGTCCAGTGAACTCTGTCAGTGTTTTTCAGGGTGGGCGCGTAGAAATTATATGTATGAGTGCATGCGTGTATGAAATGTTGTGGTTGTTGTTTCTGCTCAGGAGAATTTCTCCTTCCTGATACCGCGGAGATGCACCCCGAGATGCTCCCGTCCCCCGTGAACGCGCATCCGCATGCCGCCCTGCTGGCCGGTGACGCCACCGGGACCGCGTTGCTGCATGGGGCGGGAGGCAAGGGTGACGGTGCGGTGGCGTCGCCTGTGCGTTCGGGATCCGATGTGTCTGGCGGTATGCTCTTGGGGCTCGGTGAGAAGTCGCCGGGCAGGGAGTCGGCGTCGCTTGGGGGGCGGGTGTCATCGCCGTCCTCTTCTTTTCAGATCATGCCCCGGAGAGAGGAGGAAGGGCAAAGGGAAGGGAGGAAAGAGGGGAGAGCGGTTTACCTGTATGGACGATTTCGTCTCCCAGAGACTTTTCGGTCTTTTGAAATTCGGGAAGCAGAGGAGAGGCAGTGGAAAGGCGCGTGGAGTGCAGGTCAATCTGGGTTTTTGTTTCTCTGATTGTTTTCTTTCTTTCTTTCTTTCATCAAGCAGGGAGGGGAAGAAGGGAGGAGTAGACGAATGACGGGACTGTCGTGTGTGTGACAGCTCTGGTTTTTTGTTTCTGTTTGTCCTGGTGCCCTGTTTTCTCCGCAGCTGAAGGAGAAGTATAAAGATTTGAACGGATGGAAGGCCTTTTGTGTGTCCCTTTCTCTTATGGGTACGTGCATTGTGCCTCTGTTGTCTTCTCTCTTTTTGGGTGAGTCACTCTCGGTCTTCTGAACATAAAGACTGTCCGTCTGTCTGTCTGTCTGTCTGGCTGGCTGGCTGGCTGGCTGGCTGGACCGACGATATAGTCTGTCTCCGACAGCGCTGTGAGTACGCCCGGTTCTTGTCTTTGCTCACTAGCAGTCGTTGGAAGGGCACCTGCAGACAAGACATGCAAATCAGTAGTGGAATCACGTCACGCGCATCCATACATGCATCACAATTACGTATTTCGATGCATGCACGCATGTGCAGCAGAGCGTTCCGACGGGTCTCTAGCGAGTCAGCTGGGTTGGGAGCTTGAGGAGAGAGCTCGGCGCCTGTCGGAGAGGGACGTCGGATTCCTCATCCACACAGAGGGCTGGAAGTGGACGTGGAGATGCCCCACAGACTCGGAAGGAGTACGAAAGGAGGTCTGTCTGTCTGTCTGTCTGTATGCATGTGTGCAGGAAATTAAGCAGAAAGGCAGGCAGGAGAGGCTTCCTTCACGTTCCGTTCGCCCTCGCTCTGCGGAGGTTGTTCCCGACACGGAGGCTAGGAAGTGAATGGAAAAAACAGGGGGAGCGGTGGAGACAAGGAAACTGATGGGGAAAGTCAAAGACGGATGCAGTAAAAATATGCAGACAGGGAGGGTGGTGAGGAGAAAGGGTATCCCAACGAGAAAGGAGGCCGAACTCAGCAGGGCATCATCTGATTTTTTTTTTTTCAGTGAAGGAGTCGAATCACTCACTGTCCGGATAGACTGGGACCAGACCAGACGAAGGCAAGCAGAGACCCTGGAGGCGGACCGAGGGAAGCATGATTGTTTGTTTGTTCTCTTTTTCTTTTCTCTTCTTTTCTCAACGGTCATTTCTCCATGACCTTTCCCGTTGCTCTCTCTCCCCACACACACATGTACAGCCAATCTTCTTCTCTCCCCCTTCCCCCCCCCCTCCCCGTGTGTGTGTGGGGGGGGTTCTGTATTTGTGGATTCATGTGCCATCACGTGGCCCTTCCTTCCTTCCTTCCTGCAGCTGAAAGGGATCACGAAAAAACGCCATTATGAAGCTCCTGCTGCCCTGGGGAGGCCCCAAAATGCCCCGATCGAATTCTGGGAGCCCTTCCCTCAATGCGTCAAAGAAGTCTGCAGTGGACCGTCAGTAGAAGGAAGGAAGCATCTTTCTCTCTCTCTCTCTCTCTCTCTGTGTGTGTGTGTGTGTGTGTGTGTGTGTCTGTGTGTGTGTGTGTGTGTGTGTGTCTGTGTCTCTCTCTCTCTCTGTGTGTGTGTGTGTGTGTGTGTGTGTGTGTCTCCCTCTCGCCATCTCTCTTTCTTGCCTTTCCTTTTGAATTCTCGATCTCCTTTTACGTCTGCATTTCTCCGGAAGTCTATCTTTTTTCTCTCGTCTCTCTGTCGGTTTTGGGGGAAGGTAAAGGAATGGCAAATCTTCCCTTTCGGCTTTCTTCGATCAGAGTCTCTCTGTTTGTTCTGATCCACTCAGCAGAGAGAAGGGAAGGAAAGAAAGAAGAACGACCTTTGAAGGCCAACAGTCACAGAGCAAGAGAGAGAAAGGCAGACTCTAGACGCTCCCCCCTCCTCTTTTCCGGAAAGATTTTTTGCTCCTTCAACTCTTCCTGAAGTCTCGCTTGCTGGCTCCTGCGTTGCCTTCTTTTTTCTGTGGAGACTGCCCACTTTCTCTTTGATTTCTTCAGTTCTCCATGCCGAAATTTGTGTCACAATGTTCCCTCTGTCTGTTGGTGTATGTCTCTCTCGTATGTCTCACTGTCTGTCTACCTGTCTGCATGCATGCAGGTGCAAGTATTGGAGGAACAAGGAGAAGGGATGCCGCCCCGGAAGCACCGGGCCGGACGGAAAGAAAAAGCCGCCCCACTGCTCAAAGTGTCACGGGTGTGCTTTGCAGGTTCTTCCCAAGACGCCTTCGAAGCCACGCGCGTTCCCCCACGTGCGCTTCTTCTTCAAGCAGCAACTTGAGGTCCTTATCTCAGCTCATCAGAAAATTCGTGAGACACTCGAGGGAAGTGCTGCGGGTGCACCCAACAGCATCCGCCTCCCACCCCTGAGTGCCTCCCGCGCTGCCAACTTACTCCGGTATCTCCGGTGGGCAGAGTACAGGTGGGAGTCATTCCGTCCCGAGGCCGGTTCCCGCGTTGTGCCCGATTTGGCAGTTGTGAAGGGGGACGTTGAGAAGCTCGAGTGGGAGAAGTCCCTCGATGCTTTCGAGAATCTCTGCGGGTTTCCGCCCAACGAGAGAGAGGGAGTGTCCCCCTCTGGTCTCTGGCTGTTGATCGTGGCAGTCGAGGAGAGAATGGCCTTGGGGGTGCGTGAAGCAGAGAGACTGATCATGGCTCTGCCGCGTGTGATGTCAATTCTGTATAGAACGGAGGAGATAGCCCGCCGTGGTGGATCCTTCGCAAGCTCTTGGAAGAAACCTCAACAATTCGAAACCCTGTCCTATGAAGAGAGACGGCGCGAGATCGCAAAGGCACTTGAGACGTGCCGAGCTGCGCAGGTAGTAGAACGCATGGCACGGACTTTGGCCTTTCGGAAGATGTCCAGTCTGTTGCGTAGTGGGGGTCAGATCGGGACCCCTGCGCTGAGTGGGGGTGGGGCTTTTCTAGAATGTGCAAATGATGGAATGACTGAGTCTGGTTTGGGTGTAGGCATGAGACGGCAGGACGTACAGGCTCTCCGTCTGCATGCGTTGTCGTTCGTGGCAGAGAAGATGCAGATCCTCAGACAGAAAGTGAAAGACGTGGGGGATGTCAAGGGGGCCAACGAGATTGACCTGTTGCAGCGAGATGCGGCCTTTTTCCTGTCTGCTGAGTTGTCAGAAAAGTTGGTGATCAACAGAGAGACCGGAGAAGTTGATCCCCCGCCTGCGTTCGCGCAGGTACTGCAGCAACAGCAGCAGCAGCAGAATGGTCACTCCTCTCAACCACCCGCAGCAGCAGCAGCAAGGGACAGGGGGAAGGTGGGGCCCCGCATGGACGGAGGGGCAGTCTCCCGATTATTCAGAGACACGCCTCTGGCCAGGTCTGCCCCTGCTGCTGCTGGGGGGACACGAGCGTACACCTCCACGGGGGCCCCTGCCTCTTCCGGCCCCCCTGCAGCAGGGGGGTCGAGAGGGTATGATGACATTCCCACCCGCAGTCCCGCTTTGGGAGGGGGGGGTGGGATGGGGTCTCCATCGGTTCGGTTTCACTCCGGTGGCGGCCCAGTGACTGCCGTGAGGGCCGCGCCGGGCTCCCCCGTGAGGTCCCACACGGTCTCGCTCTCTGCAGCAGCAGCAGCAGCAGCAGAGCACCCGCACAGGACCCAGCAGTACATGGTAGAACAGCCAGACTACCCAGACTGCCCGCAGTCCGCCCAGACCCCGGTGACCCCTCTCCATCTGCATATGCATTCGGGGGGGGATGAGGATGACGACGAAGATGCGTTCCTTTCGTGAATGAATGAATAAGTCAGTGAGGCAATGTATGTATCGGTGTGGAAAAATGGAACGAATGCATCTTCTGTGTGCTTTTGTGTGTGTGTGTGTGTGTGTGTGTGTGTGTTTCTTTCTTTCGTTTATCTACTCATCCGTTCGTTCCATGATCCGGGTCTTTCTCTCCCCTTCCTGCCTATCTGTTTTTGCTTTTCTTTCTGGCCTCCATGGACCGACCTAGCTGCCGACTTTCCGTCTGCATTCGTTGGTGCAGCTTCATGAGGGGTACGCTGAAATCGTGGGTGAGTGGGTGAGAAAGTGCAGAGGAAACATAAAAAGGGGAATCCAGCATAGCGACTGGCATCATCGCTGAACGAACGAAAAGGCAAAGAGGAAAGAAGAGAGCGAGGAACTTGAAAGCAGATGCACCCACCCATTCTCGTTTTGAAGACGAGGAACCTGGTGGGTGGTTGGGTGGGTGAAGAGGGACAGAAAAGCAGAGAGAAAGGAAGAGAGGGTTGAATAGACATCCTCTTTCTGTCTTTCTTTGTTGTTCTCTCTTTTACTTACGACGATCAAATTTCAAGGCAACAAAGACGAAGAGAAAGGAAGGAAGAGATAGAAACGGACAAGTGGACAGTGATGAGCAGCCACGGAGAGACAAAGAGTACGCGAGCAGACAAAAGTTCCGTCCTGACCCTGCAGGACCTGTGGGAGGAAAGGAAGGAGGGAGGGAGGGACGATAAAGCTGGTCAAACTGAAAAGGGAAACCGGATAGTGGAGTACGTAAGGGAAGGGTTGTCGATCTGTCTGTCAGGCTTTTCGTCTCATCAGGCATAAGCCTGACGAACCCCTGCAGCTCTCTCTCTCTCTGACTACGGCTCGGAGGAAAGAGGGGGGTGAGGGAGTGAAGGCTCAGCAGCAGGAGGACCTCTGCTTTATTTCCTTTCAAAGATTTCTTCTGAGTGAGTCAAACACACGAACAGACAGACAGACAGACGGACGAACAGACAGACAGATAGACAGGTGCTCCATGCAAGCGTGCTGTCCCTGCCTGTCGCATAAGGGGGTGGTGCAGCAGCGCGCAGGCAGGGGGAGAGGGTGGGGGGCGAGGAGGAAGGGTGGAGAGTGTCGACGGACTGGTCGGTCATCGAGACCTGCATGAGTCGATCTGTCTTGTCTGTCTGGCCGCTGAATGGACGGATGCTCCATGCGGCCAGTGGGGTGCATTCGAACGAACGAACGAACGAATAAGTGGACGGACAATCAAAATGCCCCGAAGGGGAAGTGAACGAGCCAGGCAGTGAGTAAGTGGACGGGAGAGCGAGTAATTGAATGAGTGTGTGAGTGAGTGAGTGAATAAGTGATCAGGTGAGTGAGTGAGTGAGTGAGTGAGTGAGTGAGTGGGTGGGTGGATGAGTGAGTGAGGGGGTGGGTGGGTGAGTGAGTGAGTGAGTTGTTGAATGAATGGATGTACGTATCACTTCAAGTTGTGCGTCGATCGAGCGTCGATCGCTGTCAGCCGTCCACTGCAAACAAATATATGGATGGATGGATGGATGGATGAATTAATGGATGGAAAGCATGTTTCAAAGTTCGTGATTGCGTCACGGTCTCTTCGATGTGCATCTTCGTCGCCGAATCGTCGGCCGGTATGTGAATTCTTCATCCGAGGGCCCGAGTCTTGGGTTTGGTTCATGCTAGGGTTCATGAAATTTGTACCGCTTTCATACGACTCTTCAACATTGAAAGGCATTAAAGTCAAAAAATTGGTACTCTAGTTGGTACTGCAACTTGAATTTTATTATCAGAATATCTACTATAATTTAAAAGTATAAATTTATTATCATCCCTAGCATCATCCTAGTCATCATCATCATACGCTATCGTCGTCTGCCTAGACTAGTGCTAGGACTAGTGGCCCAGCCTTCAAAGCTTCCAACGTTTCACAAGAGATAACTTGTCAGATAAGTTTGGCAGCCCTCCCCCAAAGAAGAAAGCACATGCAAAAACACGATAAATAACCCTTAGCGGCTCAAAAGAGGCTTCAATAAATCTCAGGCTTGTCCTGAACTATGAGAAAATCTCGGCTTTAAACACTAAGTGCGTTGTCGTTAAACTCTAGACGCCTAGAAATATATATATAGGCCAATAGCGATGGTATCTAGGATGATATATGATAAGGAATAAGATACAAAAACTAGTAGTACAAAAAACCTAAATAATGCGGCAAAATCAAAGATTAAAAATTAAAAACCAACTCTATATTAAAAAAATAATGTTATGTTTTATCAATAATTTCATTTTGATGTCTTACGCGCCTATCTTATTATCAAAATACTATGGTCAAAGCAGCCTGAGTTGCTTTTAAACACATGTACGCTGTGGTTACTAATTTTAATGCTAAACAGTCGTCTTCTTCATCTTCTTCCTACCGCGACTGCAATACGTTGCTAAGCCACTCAAACCCCTCAGTAATTCCTTTTCCCTGCACTGCACTTGCTTGAAACAGCGCCCACTGTCGGCTCCTGATCTGAGTCAGATTCAAGGCCTCAGATATTTCTTTTGCATTCATCGACCCGGGCAGGTCTTGTTTGTTGGCAAACACCAGCAGAGTAACGTTTTTCAGTTCGTCCTCTTCAAGCATCATGTGAAGCTCTTGTTTCGCATCTCCTATCCTGTCCCTGTCCGCCGAATCCACTACATACACCACGGCGTCCGTGTTCGGATAGTAGCACCGCCAGTATGGCCGGATCGAAGTTTGGCCTCCGAGGTCCCATACCTTCACACACACACACACACACACACACACACGCATACACACATACACATACACATACACATACACACATACACATAGACACACACATGCATACATCCATACATGTGCACAAGGGAAGGTTTGCACAAGTCCTCACTTGGGAGAACTGCGCGTACACTCATCTTTTACATGCACATGTACACATGGAATTGTCATCACACGCGTGCAGACAGTCTGTCTGTCATGCACGTTTTCTTTCAGTGCACACCCGCATGCGCAGCGTGATGAACTCCAAGAGTACACAGGGGAGCCCTATGCATGCACGCGTCTCAAGTTTTTCGTCCAAACCAAAGAAGATCCGCACAGGTCTCGGAAGATGCGGCGGACCCGAGGATCGCGGTCCTGAACCGAAAACTTCGGAATGGCAAAAAGAGCGCAATCAAAGCTTTGCTTCTGAGACAGGTCCACGAGAAAGCATCACTCTTCTGAACACTAGGCTTTCCGAGTCTATGGGCATTCTTGCATGCGTAAGACCACATGCATTCAACCATGCTGTCAACGTTTTCTCTCTGACAGAGAGCAGAGGAATAAGCTGCAACCATACGCACATATGGCCGGCTGGCTGCATGTGGACAGACTCGACGCCCCTCTTCATGCACTCTGAGGACCGCAGATGGACCGAGGACCGTCTAAGAGGGATGCGCGGCCGAAGGCAGACATGTATTGAGGCAGACACATGCGGCACGGCTACAGGAAGATGACTGCGTATGGCGGCAGATAGACGGAAAAAATCCAGAAAGAAGAGCAGACACTTCAACGGAAAAGAAACAAGCAGAACCATCAAATCGGGAGACCCTGGGGTGAATGAAAGCCAAGAACAAAGGAAAGAGAGAGACAGAGACAGAGAAACACGAAGGAACCTACCCCGCAGGGATCCACATAGACAAAACTCTCACCACGAACACGCGCACATGCGTATATACATATGCATAAATAAATGCACGCACACATACAGAGTGCACACACACACACACACACACACACACACACAGAGAGAGAGAGAGAGAGAGAGAGAGAGAGAAACATGCACGTGCAAATACTGGAAGGGGCGGAGGATGGCGGGCGGGGGGAGGGAGGGAAGGAGGGAGGGAGACAAGCACAGCGAAAAAGGGAGAGACAGAGAAGGGGGAGCGCAGGGGAAGCAGGCAGAGAAAGGTTGAAGGATAAGGACAGAAATGCGGGAAGGCAGACAGAGGTGGCGCAAGTCAGAGAGAAGGACTAGAGGAGGGGATGGAGGGGAACACGCACGCTCTCTCTCACTATGACGGCACCATATGAAATCATTGGATTCGGAATCCGCAGTTGGACTTGGATTTCTAGGGGAAATGAATCCCGTTCTCTCTCTCTCTTTCATTCTATCTATCTCTCGATCTCTCTCGCGCGCACACATCTACACCCACCACCCACACACACCCACATGCACGCAAGCACAGACATGAAACCACACCCACAGACCAAGACGTGCTGCCAACCACACGCAAACGTACGCGCACAAACAAAAAATAAACAAACTCATGCGCACGCACACGCGCGCGTGAGAGAGAGGGGGAGGGAGAGAGAGGGGAGAGAGAGAGAGAGAGAGAGAGAGAGTACCTGGAATTTGATGTTTTTGTATTGCACCGTCTCCACGTTGAATCCTATGGTGGGAATAGTTTGTACAACCTCCCCGGAATGCATCCGGTAGAGGATTGTCGTTTTGCCCGCATTGTCAAGCCCCAGAACCAGAATTCGCACCTGCAGACGCTCAAGGAGGAGTTTTTGGAAATCTTTTTAGAGCAACTTGATCGGACTTCCAGACTGAGTTGGAAAGGAAAGCATTGGCGCACCTCCTTGTCTCCGAAGAGTTTGTGGAAGACCGTGGACAGAAATGACCCCATGGCTATACGGTGAGAAGGGCCGCCCTTCTTTTGACTTTTTGGTGTGGACGTTCACCTTCAGACAAGATGGAGGAGGGTCTCGACAACGAATTCAAAGATTGCCTCTTCAAACATTGACAAATCATGAACAAAAAGGCCGGCCAGACGTGTCAATCTGGAAGGGCTGATTGGATTAGATAGACTCCGGCTGTATATTCATACATTGCCTGAGTTTGAGAGTCATTCTTGCGCCTTCACTGAAGATCATTCGAGATCGAATATACGCGTGGGGGGATGTTAATTGGGGGGGCGAATATTTATACACCACCCCATACCACCCCTGACATCCCGACGATGCACATGCGTATACTCCGCCCATGCAACAATGATTGGAATGCATGTCAGGGGTGCATGCATGATCTCTTCTGACTCGCCTCTCCCGCGCGCACAATCAGATGAAAAGATCCTCCACGTGTATGTAGATCCTCCTAAGAGCCTCTTTAAATTATTCCTCCTTTTTTGGACTCTCCTGCCTGGCATACATGTATGCTCTTGCCGGCTGGGTCAGTGCTCTTTACCTTCGGTCAAGCCAGCAGTGATCTAGTCCGCAGTATTTGAGGGTGTATGCGTGAACTGCTTTCCAGTCGGCTGACATTCCGGACCCGAGATACGGAGATCATGCAGGTTCGCCGGTTGTTCCCGGGGTGCTTCCTGCTGGTTGCCTGCAGTTCCTTTGTGGTATTTCATATGCTTTCGAGAATTGAGCAGGACGACAATTTGAAGGCTTCCCGTGTGTCGTCTTCAGAAACCGCGTCTCCTCTTCCGCCTCTCTCTGCCAACAACGACTGGAATCCCAATCACGAATTATTCTTGTCAGATCTGGAGTGCAAAGATGAGGGACCGGCAAACAGCGTCTGCATTATCAAGAATGGGTATCTTGATCTAGAAGATCAGAAGCTGTGGCTCTTTCTGGTCCCTGGCTTGAGCGACTCCAGCTCCCGATTTTTGAATCACACATACAGAGAGCAAATGCATCGGGATGCCATGGCAGTTGGGGAATTATATTTCGCCCCCAAACGCTTTGAGTTCTTCAAGTATTTTGAGTCAGTGGATGCGCTTATCGACCACGCGATGCAACTCGATCCCCTCGTGGTCTGGGAGGATACCGTCTCAGCAGAACCACAGGTGAGTGCATGAGTGGTGTATCATTGAAGCCACTTGGAAGCTGCTGATTGTGATAACGGGTCTATCCATCACTTTCACTCCTTGCATGCATGCATGCATGGTTGATGATGACCTGCAGGATTATGCCTTCGGTCACATGCTGATGGACACTCTCTACGCAGTTGGGGCGGCACTTCACCGCGCAGGAGTCCTTGACGCAACACGGGCCTTCAGGATTTTCCACACCACGGAGTGTCGAGACGGATGCCCTCTCCGAAAGAAGTTGGCGGACGTCTTTGGCGGAGCAGAAGGAATAACTATAGAGGACTTGAGGAAACGGGCAAGTGGACGAGGCGGACGGTTTGTACTTTTCAGGCAAGTTCTCTCATCTGTACAAAACAACCATAACTCCTTGATCGCTTTAATTTGGTTTCGGTTCTTCTCTGGCTGTCGTCTCTCGCTACATTGCCTGCTTCTTTGCCCGCATGCCCCTGTGTCTGCTTCTTTGCCTGCTTGTCTCCCTGCATCTGTGTCTGTTGGCTGTCGTGCATGTGTACATGTGTACGTGCCTGTTCACCGAAGTGCACAAGCGATGGTTTCTGTTCAGTTCGATTTGCATCGTGCGTCTGTGTCAACGTATCTGTCTCCATACATGGCTCTCTGCCTGCCTGTATGTTTGCGTGTGCCCTTGTCTAATTGTCCTTGAAAATCCATGCGAATTCATTGCTAGCTGAGTGTATGGGTCGCTGTAAGTCCTTGTCTGCGCTTCTTTGTCTCTTGAGTCGTTTGGCGTCTTTGTCTCTTTGTGAATAATTGTCTCTCTGGAAGTATCCTTGCGGAGGCCACCTTTTCCTAAGCTGACGTGGCGACAACATTTTGATGGATGCAGGCGATTCGTTGTGGGGGTGGGGTCATTCTGTGGGGTCTGTCCGGACGCCCGGTATGGGCTGCGAGGCGCCCCTGAGCTGAGCGGTACCGTGGCAGCCGTGCGCCACACTGCGTATGAGCGCTTTCGCGTACTGCCCCCGCCTTCGCGGCGCTCATCAATGGACCGAAGGGATCTCAACAAACCGCTGCAGGTATGCATGTCGCGAACAGATAGTCTGTATGTCTATTTGGAAGGAAGGCCCTTTGGAGGCATTCCCTTTCTTTTTCCTCTTTCTTCTTTCCTTGCAAACACTCTTTCTTTCTTTCTTTGTCAGTATTCTGGGACGTGTGCGTATCTGCCAACCTGACTGCTCTTCGTATGCTTACGTAGCTGCATTCATGACTGTGGACTTGGATTCATGCCTCGCTGGCCAGGTGTATAGACTTCCGCAGGCAGACAGACCAGACTGACAGACAGAGCCTGAGGCGGGAGCAAAGAAGGGCGAGAGAGAGTGCGGCAGCAAGGAAAGGAATAGGCGGGAGAAGAAGACTCAGTCTGAATTTCGAATGAGAGAAGAGAGCGGTGCATGGGTACGATTTCGCAAACTGATCGGAATTATGCGTGATCTGATATCTTTGTCTTCCTTCATGCATTCATGCAGGTTACTTTTGTTGACAACCAGAGGTTTGCAGAAGTGGGCGCTGACGGACGTACAGGATGGGAGAAGATCGAAGAGGCCATTCGGCGCGTGAATCAGAAAACACTAGAGGTGAGTCCTTCGATCTCCGTCCTAGTAAGTATCCCTTTGTGCCTACCCCAAGAGTCTGGGTCTCTATCCGTTCCTATCGATGTTTCCTCCTGTCTCGGTCCGTGTCTGTCTACCCGTTTGACTGCCTTTGTCGTCATTCATGTCTGTCCGTCGAAAAGAAGAAGGGAAACACAGAGATGTACTCCGTCGGTCTGCCTGTCTGCCTGTCTGCCATCCCCTCCCGGCTTCCGAGGGAACCCAGTCTTTCCACCAGCACAGAGGATCCCTGCAGTTTTCCCCGACGCAGACAATAGTAGCAATGGACTTCCAGCCCCGTCTCCCAGCCGCGCCGTCCCTCACAATAGAAACGATGACGATGAATGGAAGTGTCCAAAATGTAAAGCGACCTTCTCAAGCGAACAAGGTTTGACGACCCACAAAAACCACCCCAACGGAAAGAAGAGGTGCAAAGAGAACATCCAAGCAGCAGCAGTACTTCACGAGCCCCCTCCCCCCGTCCCCGCCCCCCCGCAGTCTTCTTCGTCTTCCAATCCGGACCCGAACCCTCCCCTCCCCCCTCCCTCCCTTCCCTCTTCTTCCTCCTCTTCGTCCTCCTCCTCCTCCTCCTCCTCCTCCGCTACCGCAGCAGCATTGCCGAATCCACCGG
>JAHBMJ010001729.1:0-5000 GCA_018398765.1 Chromera velia
TCCTCGATTTCATTCTCTGGAGACAAAACACCGACACGCGCACGCACGTATCTGTCTGTCTGAAAAGAATCTCCCTCAGCTTTCTCATACGTCACTTTCTTTCTCCAACTGTCTACAATGCAATCATCCATGTCACGACCAATCAGATGCTTACTACAACCAGTATCAGCAAAAGGAAAGCGGACCTCTTCACACTCGCAGTCATCCTCTGCCAGGGGTGTAAATGGGTTCGAGGAACGAGAGCCCCTTGCCGTCTCTCGTCCCACGCCCGAGCGTGGTCAATCGCCCTTCCCCCCCCCGGACGAGGAAGAGGACCCCCCCTTCTTCTTGCACGCAGGGGCGCCCGCGTAGTGACCCTTCTCGCCACAATCCCTGCACTCGATGTTCTTCTTCTTGGCCCAGCACTCACCCTCGTGCTTTCTCCCACAGGTGTAGCAGACCGGATGCTGCCCCCCCTGACCAGAGCTCCCACTCGAACCCTGCCCGGAGGACCCCCTAGTGTTCCCGTTCTCCCTCTGCCTGCCACGATCATTCCCCCTGTGTCCCCCCTTGGGGTTGGATGAACGCCCTGCCTTCTCCCTTCCCCCTTCCCCGCCCTTCTCCTTCTCCTCGATGGCAGCGAACCAGTCAAGGTGAGGACGAATATCGTCCCACGAAAGCGAGTTCAGGTCAAGGAGCATCTCTCCCTTCTGCGCTCTGATGGCGGTGATGAGGATGTTCTTTTGGTCAGAGTCGAGGGCGTGGAAGATCATGGTCGGCTTCGCTGTATCTTCGATGGGTCTCTGCACCCCCATCGCTTCCACCTCCAGATTGGACAGACGTCGACGCAGGGTCTTGAACCCAAACTTGATCTTGGGCTTGAGGACCTCTCCGGCTGCGCTGCGCCGGTTGGTGTCGTAGGGGAATTCCTTGACCTTCTCCTCCACTGCCAGTTGCCTCACAAGCAGGTTGGAGAGGTATTCTTCCTTCACACGCCTGAGGACCTCCTTGTGCTTGAGGCCAGCGCGGAAGAATCGCTTGAGGTGGGACTTGAACCTCGAGTCGTTCTTGGCGGCCTTGTACATGCCCATCCGAACCACCCTTTTCCACTGACCGGAAGAGCCAAAACGGGACCTCCGGAGCTCCTCCTTCATGAAATCTCCCCACTGTTTCTCCCAATCCTCGAACCCCTCCTTGGGGTCGAACACAGGCAGAAGCGCCCAGTCCACCTTCACCTTCTTCCACGAGGAAGACGACACGACAGAGGAAGAATCAGAGGACTCAGACTCGCTGGAAGAGTCCGAGTCATCAGAAGAGTCCGAATCGTTGCTCGGCACAGCAACAGAAACCTTCTGCCGTCTCTTGTTCTTTCCGGACTTCTTCTTTTCCAAAATCTTTTCTACGATCTCGTCAATCTTTTCTTCTAATTTCTTCTCAAGAAGGGAATCGAGTTTGGAATCGAGAGTCACTGCGCTGCTGCTTGACTGTGCAGCTGCAGCTTCTTCTTGGGCCTTCTTCTTGGCCTCTTCCTTTTCCTTTCTCCTCTGAGCTCTCGTCCGGACCATCTTGAAAAATCCAGAGAGAGAGAAAGAGAAAAGAGCAATCAGATCGGACACACTGATTGAAAGACCCTAAAAGCCACTAGATCTTCTCAACTAGAAGCTTATCATTAGAGTCTCTTAAGATCTTCTTACAGGGAAAGACTGAAGGACGGGATGCATTGCATATTCCCGTTCCTTTCATTGTTCAGCCGTTTCATCTCATCACGTTTTATGAGCATGCTACTATTGATTGCAATTAATTCAAATTGTATGAAGAAGCATGCACATGCATGCATGCAGCTCGGCATGGCTCATCAATCTATAAGGCGGCGCATATGGCGGCGGGTACTTCAGGCATGGCGGCTCAACAACACTTCCTTTCCATGCCCCTCTTTCTCCATGCATCCACACGCCCAAACATTCACCCACACGCCCAAACGGCTTCTGTTCACACACTTGCTTACCTAGTTTTATCCACAGGCCCAAACGGCTTCTGTTCACATCTCTCTCTCTTAAACTCACCAAGCGCTAGACCCATACGCGGTGAGCCTCTCCACAATATTTCAAAGCGAATACTACAGCATCATACAGCATCCACAGTAACATACACTATATATAGACAGTATTTTGCACCCCAAATCCTCAAGTTGAGGTAGAAGGAAGTCGAGAAACCAGGTGCTGAAGAACGACAAGAAGGACCAAGTAGAGAGAAAGAAGACGGGTAAAAAGAGGTTCCCGCAGATCAAATTAACCGTTTTTCGTCTTTGTCAAGCGTACTTAGTCGTGGTGCGGCTCACTCCTGACTCTGTAAGGCGGTATGTCTAAGTTTGGTAGCATAGTCAAACAACGGAACAATTTAGAATAGCTTCACTTAGACGGTGTGCTTTATCGCCTTCCTTGAAAACTACACAGATGATCGAATCTACGTACAATTCCCCTCCATGTATGTTTTTGCATATGTACCGATATATCAAGGTTAGACGCATGTTCGCCATGCACGCGCTGTACAATTGCCGGAAAGCGCAGGTCCCGAAAGGCAAATGTAACCCGATTTATTGGTAATTCGACTTTTTTTTTTCCATAGGTGTGGCTAAGGGCCTTAACAGATACCATGGCATACCATGGCCGGGGGCCACGGCATGGCATACGCGTGATGTGCAACATCATGCCAACATGTGCATGGCATGCAGTGCAACACTATGCAACACTAGCTCAAGGCTGAATCACGCGTTAATTGAATTAAGTCGATTGATCTGCATGCGCGCGTCAGACTGCAACACGCATGCAACATTGAACTAGAATTGCAATGATGCAATTAGGTGTTGCGCGTCGCGAATGAATGCATGTAAAAGGCGTATACTTAGCCGTTTTAGAACGTGTATACTCCGTCGTACATTCTGCCAACAAAGCTTTCTTCCATGGCGACGTGCAGGCTATATGGAGTGGACCCGATCTTCAGGCGCTACTGTTTCTATATATCCCTTCTATCTCGGCGTGCGCCAAACTGCAAGCTGTGAACTCTTATATATGATGAAGAAAGAACTGCGAAGAGGCGGACTTCAGGACTTTGCCCCACGGGCTCTCGCGTCGGGTGCTTGGAACGTCTCCAATGGACTGCAGAGTTAATTCCTTTTGACTGGAGGGAATGCTGACATGAGTATTGCCCTCTCACCTTTTCTGATTTCATGCATGCACCTAGTGCATGCACACAAAGGCCGGCATCCCCTGTCCCCTTGCTCCCTAGCTTGCTCCAGAAATTCCATCTCACAGCGTTCAGAGTTGTCAATGGAGAGGACCTCCAACTGCCGTCTCAAATTTATCAGTGGTTCATCATGCTTCAATCGCAGAATAGACCTTATGAACATCGTACTTCTCCCCGAATACGATGCACTAAACACAGACCGATGTGGACGCTCCCTGTCGCAGTTTGCAACCTGTGATCAACCTGTGGGGGTTCTGCCACTTCAACAAAGCTCTTTCTGAATTCGAGAAAGAAAGCACACACGGCCAGATGCATGGACCCTTTCCACACACGTTTCGGCAGAGATCGCTGCCAAATGTGCATTTCTTCGGGACGACCTGTCCATTCCATGAGGCCCATTTCAATGGATCTGCATAAATGACATGCTTCTTTAAGGCAGATTGCTGTCGCAGGAGAGGATTCAGAACTTCGTTTGACCCGCAGCTCACGGTCATTTTCAAGACAAAAAGAAAAGCGGTGCAAAGGAGACCCAGAGTCCAAGTTTCTTGGTAGAAATGGAGCCGAAAGCACGGGAAGTCAGGCAAGGCAGGTCTTAACCTGAGCTGGCAATAGCGCCATGAGGCGTTCTAAGTTGATATTGTAGGAGTTGCACCACTTTTTGGGAGGTACGTCACAAGGACGTGCCAGTCACCGGCTTTCCGCTTTTGAGTAGAGAATTTGAGAACCGAGCTTTCCATCTGATGAGAACACGGAAGATGAACGGTTACTAGCAGTGGTGGTAGGACGAGGAGGAGGAAGATGAGATGGAAAGACGGTGCGGATTAAATTTTTGAAAAAAGCAATAACAACTCTCAGGGCGATTCAGGAGGAAAGGCCAGAGTTCATAGCTTACCGACTTAGTAATACCATCTTAATCTGTGTTATATTAATATTACAGCAGAGGGACTGCATGTGGGCTTCTTTGTGGGCTCCAGTTAACAAACGCAGAGCGGAAAAAAAGTATAATTAATCAGTACATCTGGTAGCCAGCTTTCTTTCATAATTCGAGTATCGCTGTTAATTGCGTTGGTCATTTGCTAAGTCATTTTATTTGTATGATCGACAACAGCTGATCTTCAAAGAAAATAAAGTGCAGCTATGAATACGATATAATATTAAATTTAAAATGGTTCTCTATAAAACTGTACCCAAAAAGTGTACCAAAAATTGACATCAATGTCAATTTTTGGTAGACTTTCAAAAATTGTTATGAATTTTGACATATTGGTTTTTAAGAATTATAAAGAGTTAGAAGCTCAAACTGATAACGGTTAACACTGAACTATAGATCTCTTACTAGGTTTAGTATAAGTTTCTCTAGGAGCTTCTAAGTCTTTATAGTTCTTATAAAAAAAGTGAAAAAAAAAAATGATCGATATGTCGAGTAGTAACTGTAAACAACCTGCAGCTCACTTCCCAATTAATTATATATCGTACATAATTTTTCAAAAAAAAGTTTTGTCCCCTTATTGTCATGTTCAAACCTTGCATGTCTAAAAAGGATCGAAAAGAAGAAAACACATGGATTTGTGCATCCTATACAAAGCACGTCCCTTTAGCTTAAGAGTCAAGTACGCCACATTACGGTATATAATCGACCAAATCAATCACAATGCATTCCTGCACTGTTTTTGTTGTGACCACCCGCCGTGCTACACTGGCGATAGATCGTTTAGAAAGTAGACATGAATCTTGGCCGCCGCTGACGTACATGCTGCAGCTTTGCGACAACCCAGGAA
>JAHBMJ010001729.1:7500-10000 GCA_018398765.1 Chromera velia
GTCTGCCACTCTGTCTGTCTGTCTGTCTGTCTGTCTGTCTGCCAGTCTGCCAGTCTGCCAGTCTGTCTGTCAGTCTGTCTGTCAGTCTGTCTGTCTGTCAGTCTGTCTGCCACTCTGTCTGTCTGTCTGTCTGTCTGTCTGTCTGCCAGTCTGTCTGTCTGACTGCCAGTCTGTCAGTCTGTCTGTCTGTCTGTCTGTCTGCCAGTATGTCTGTCTGACTGCTTGTCTGTTTGCCAGACAAGGCAGAAAACTCATTCATTCATGTAGTCTGTCTGCCCAGAGATATCGCGAACAATAAAAGAGTACAGTCTGTCGCCTCGACGGCGGGCTGTCTGTCTGTCCTTTGCCAACCTCTTTGGTTGCTGAGTAGATGCCCCCGATGGGAACTTTCGACCGGTTGCTCTCGTTCCCCCGGGCTCGGCTGCTGTTGCTGCAGTGGGCATGGAACAGCGGGCACAAGCAACCAAAGATTTGTGAACGGAATGCAGTTTTCCCTGAGACGAGTATGCCGTCTTCTGCAAATCAGAAGGGTTCGAAGAAAATGCAAAAAGGAGGAGATCCGCTATAACACAGGAAGAAACAGCATCCGCCAGGACTTCTACGACCGATTGAACGTGGAGGTCTCGATGAACCAACCAATGAAAGAAAACAAAAAAGAATTGAGAAAGAAAACATGATGAATAAACTCACGGGGCCTTCTCGGCGTCGTAGACGAATCGCCGAGCATACTCAGACCTCATCCCTGCGTATTCGTTTTCGATCCATCTGCGGATACAGATACAGACAGAGACAGAGACAGAACGAAAGAAAGGCGTGAGGGTTCGTACTAGATGTTTTCGAAGAAGGAGAGCTTCCCAGAAAAAACACAACGACTAGGCGATAAGGAGTAAACAGCCGGAGAGAAAAGCACTTCACTTTCTTTCTTCCTTCTTCCACTTGGAGCGCTAGAGAGAACGGGTTTGCTTCTCTTGCTTTGGTAAGAGAGAGGGGCACAGGGAAGGTAAGAAAAGAACCCGTAACAGAGAATCGTCTTCCGCTGACCGAAGAGACCGGATGCCATCCTTCACTGCCCGAGCCTGCACGTACGCACACACACACACACACACACGCACGCGGACACACACACACACACACACACACACACACACACAGAGAGAGAGAGAGAGAGAGATACGCACACAGTCGCGCTCACTCCCTCACTAATTCACTTATTCACACATTCACTTATTCATTAACTCAACCACATACGCACTAACCCAATCGCCCATTCGCACGCGTGCTCACTGATGCACAAACACAGAAGCACAGTCGAGGAGAAAGACATGATGGAGAGAAAAACAAACGAGAGACCCCTGAAACTCAAGCTGCCGACGCGTTGAAACAATGGATGAATCTGAAGTAAGGATAGCGCAGCCTCTCCAGCCACCCATCATCCTAGTCTAGTGTCTGATGTACAAGAACATCACTGAACCATTTTGTATCCTCCTCCACCTCTGGAGAATCTCATGATGGCTTGCTTACTTGGGAGGGATTTGCAGTGTTGACGAATTCCTCCACAGCCCCCAACGCCTCGGGTTTCACAGTTCCCTTGAACATCTGCATTCGTGCATTCGCCCAAGTCCAAGACGAAGAGTGCAGTGCAGCAAGAAGACATGGGTGTCGGCACGTGGACACGCAGAAGGCAGAAGAACATAGCGACAGCCAACCACTTACCGACACTCACATACAGCGGCAAAGGCAGACGCGTATGCGCACGCTCGCGCGGGTGAGAGACAAAGAGGGAGGGAGGGAGGGAGGGAGGGAGGGAAAGAGAGAGAGAAAGAAAGAAAGAAAGAAAGAAAGAAAGAGAGCGAGAGAGGGAGAGAGAGAGAGAGAGAGAGAGAGAGAGAGAGAGAGAGAGAGAGAGAGAGCGAGAGAGAGAGAGAGAGAGAGAGAGAGAGGGAGAGAGAGAGAGAGAGAGAGAGAGAGAGAGGGAGAGAGAGAGAGAGAGAGAGAGAGAGAGAGGGAGAGAGAGAGAGAGAGAGAGAGAGAGAGAGAGAGAGAGAGAGAGNTGTGTGTGTGTGTGTGTGTGTATGTGTGTGTGTGTGTGTGTGTGTGTGTGTGTGTGTAAGTGTGTGTGTAAGTGTGTGTGTGTCCGTGTGTGTGTGTTTGTGTGTGTGTGTGTGTGTGTGTTTGTCTGTTTGCCTGTCTGTCTGTCTGGAAGAGAAAAACGAAAGAACAGACAATACAGTATGTATGTCTGTCTTTATGTATGTATGTATGTATGTATGCATGCATGTATGTATGTATGTATGTATACAAGTATACATGTTTGTATTATCGTGTACAGATATCACCATCTGTCATCAAAAGAGGAAGCAAGTAGGGATTTGGTTCACATTTGTATATGCACACACAGCAGAACTTGCCCGTATACAAACGCATTGTGAATCCTTCACGCGGCACACTTTCTCGGCCAAGAAAAAGCAAGCTTGCAGCCGCATTTACATCTTCTCCTCCA
>JAHBMJ010001729.1:15000-20000 GCA_018398765.1 Chromera velia
CCCTCTCTCCCCTCAGGCCCTTGCTCTCATCAACTGACGTTTGTTCGTCCCTCGTCTGTCTCTCTTTCAGCTCTTCTCGGAGATCCCTGCAGACAGGGGGGGGAAGGAAGAATGACGTCCGAACGAACACGTTTATGCACATCCGCCATATTTCGGAAGTACAAAAAAGGAAACCCGAAACCTCTTCGACTTCCATGGGACTTTACAACAAACATCCAAAGCGTTTCGTTGTATTCTTGTTTTATAAAAAAAAGAAAGGAAGACGAGAAGACAGAGGAGAGAGGGGAGGACCCACCTCAGACAAAAATGTGAGGCAGAGGGACAGAAAGAAACAAAAAGAATCAAAAGTGAGAGGACAAAGAAGCACTAGACGGACTTGACGAGGCCTTTCAGAAAAGAAATCTGTTGTGCACGCCCCCTCCATCCTGCAGGCAGGCATGCAGGCAGGAAGACAGCAGGGGAGTAAACAAAACAAACAGTAAGTTGTGGAGACGCAAAAGTAAAAGAAAGCACTTCTTCAGTTCCCATGGGTGTTTGTGTGGAGGCTTTCTATTGGAACTGGGGCTAATCAATCGATCCAGCCACCCAGCCAGGCAGTCCTTCTGTCAATCAAAGTTTCCTGAACGTCCCTGCTGATACATCGCGCAAGTCAAAATTGATCGTCACCGTGCAAGCCTCTGTCTGCATTTCAATAAACGAAAACGCAAAAAAGAGCGCGCAGACGCACCCGTCGAGTCGTTTGGATCCCCCGCACTCTTCATTGCCCTCTCCACCTGCAGCCCGTCGTGCAGCGCAACAAAAGAGAGAAAAACAGAAGAAGAATGAGGGTACAAATGAAGAGCTTGGTTCTCCATCAGAGTGTCGCATGTGGGGGAGGAGACGGGTCCTTTCCTCTCACAGATAGATGTACAGGATCAAATGACAATAGAGGCAGGGAGACGAGGAAGGATCGAAGGAAGGAAAGCTTTTTGCGATAGATGGACAAACAAATAGACAAACACAAACTCCATATGAAAAGAGCAAGCTGGCTCAAATGAAAACCAATCGCAACAGAGAACCAAAGAGAACGACACAAAAACAAAACGAAAACCCTGCATGCATGCGCCAACCACCAAAAGAGAGAGAGAGAGAGAAAAAGAAAGACGGACGGACCTCATCGGGTCTCCCCACCTCCCTCAGCAACACGCGTTTCAGTTTGGCCACCTGCTGCCTCAAGGACGACTCCGACTGACGCAACTGCAATTGCATACCCACATACGCACAAAGGACACAGATTCATACACATACACATACACACGTACAGACATACTTTTACACACACACACACACACACACACACACACACACCAGCACCCATATGTTGACAGAAAGAGCTCTTTCTGCTGCTAGGTTGCCCGATAGACAGAGAGACAGAACGAAGTGTGAAACCAAACACGTCATCCTTCTGCCCGTCCTTGGAACTCTCTCTGCTTGTTGTTGAGCATTGACAAACACTCTGCTCGCATTCTCTCTTCTTTTCTTTTCTCTTCTCTTCTCTTCTCCTCTCCTCGCTCCGCTCCCCCCGCCTGCCTCCCTCTGCCGTCCCCCCGTTTCCCCCTCCTTCTTGTCCCTAGCTCTCTGTTACTGCATAGCTGTTTGCACAGGATTAGCTTTTCAATGTTCTCTGCCGACCTTCTGGAGTTCATTCGAGGCCTGCAGGTACAGAGCCCTACTCTTCTTGGCTGCCTCCAGGGCCTGCACGCAAATCAGATGAAGTGGAGAAGGAAAGACAGACTCACACTCGTAGAGACTGGCACAGAGGCACGCTTGGAAGTGCATACACAAGAATGTGCATGTTCGCAGATAATCACACACTCAGACCCAGCCGCCCCCCGAATGCACACAAAGGAAAATACAAAAAACAAGAAATGGCTTGAAAATGACGACACGCACACACAGAGTCTCTCCACGTACCTCGACTTCACATTCGAATTCAAACGCCTCCTCGCCCTCCTCCTGCTGTGCCATCGTGCTGAAGCCAGAGGAAGCTTTCACTCCCCTTGTGCCTGAAGAGAAAGTGGACGAAGACGTCGGAATGCCTCTTGACTTTCCCCTTAACACTCCCGTCTCCCTCTCCATGGACCCCACAGCTCCCTGGGACGGTCCCTTTCTCCCTTTTGCCTCCCCCGTCTCTCCAACACTTCTTCCGACACTCCCACCCCCCTTTTTAGGTCCACCCCTAGATGTTGCAGAATGTCCTTGGCCTCTTCCCTGACGGTTGGAAACGAAAGCTTGCTGCGTTGCAAGAGTCTTGCAAGACATCACTTCCAGCTGCAGAGGGGGATTTCGATTGATGTCCTCTTTGTTTCATTCTGACAAACCGTCCACGTACAAAAAGCGTCAGGCGAAGGAACAAAAAGGAAACAGAAAGAACCAGAGACAGTCACAGGAGGGCACTATGACATATAGAAGAGGATTCAAGAGCACCAACTGAAACGCAAATTTCACCAGAAGTTAATAGGGTATGTAAGAAGTAGGAGAAAAAAACCACGGACGAAAAGGACGAAAGTAAGGAAAGGAACCGAGGAAGGGGAAGAGAAAGGAAACAGTTCAGAGAAGTGCTTGCTGAGCACGCTCACGAAAGAACGAACTTGCAGTGCTCTGTTTTGTCGCACCAGCTCTGCCACCTTTGCCTTCCACACTTCTGTTGCAGTTTCAGGGGGGGCGCTTGCGCTTCCAGTCCCTGTTTCGAGCTCGGCATGGCTCAGTCCTTTCTCTGCTCTCTGCTCCCTCGCCTGTTGCTTCTTCGATACCACCTCAATGCCCGCCACACCGTTTGAAGTCCTGTGCGCATTTTCCCCCTCGACTGTCCTGATGCCCCCCCCTCCTCTTCCCTTAGAGTCGGACCCTCTGGTCTTCTCTTCCAAGTCGAGAGGCGCCCTGAGAAGGAAATGAGAAGGAGAGATGTACAGAACAGAAACAAATCCAAAGAAGGAACATCCGGGAGACAGAGAGAGGGAAGAAGGCAGAGTAACAAGAAGAAAAACATATGTCAAAATCCCCACCAAGATTACCTCTGTTTGCAACATGCAACAGAAGTCTCCTGGACAAAAACCAAAGGAATGAAAAGACGGGGTGAAACTGTCCTTTCTCAACACCACTCCCCCATCTAACCAGGCATACAACGCACCTGCTTTTGTTTTTGTTTGGAATTCCCACCCGACGGTGAGCCTCTCTGTCCATTGCCCTCTCTTCCTCTTCTTCTTCTTCTTCTTCTTCTTCTTCTTCTTCTTCTTCTTCTTCCATGGGCATGAGATCTGCGTAGTCTTCCGCTGTGTACTGAAACCTTCTGTCTCGATGAACGTCCCCTTCCTCACTGGAGTTGTTGCCGTCGGTTGCCTCGCTTATCGTCTCCAGGGTGCCCCTCACACCATCAAGCATTGCAACCTCCATCCTCTCATCCGCACCTGCAAGTGCACAAACACACACACGCCAAGAAAACAACACGGACACGAAGTTGAACGATGCCAGTGTTTCACAATATATACGTGTATCCACGTCATCGTTTGCAGTTCGTCCCTCATGTCAACCCACCGAAGCTGTGATCTGAGAGTCCGTCGTCAAAGTCCATCGTGACAGTCGGAAGATCCAGGGCTGTCAACTGGACTGTAATGTAGAGCTCGGGGCTTTTGGATTCAAGCAGGAGGTGTTGTTCTGATGCAACAGGGGTGTTGCACGGAGGAAAAATTGTTGTTCGGTGCGCCTTGAAACAAACCAGACACACTCTGACTGCCACTCTGCCATTAGAGGAGTGAACTCGCGTATTGGAGTCCCACACACGAAAGTTTGGTTCGAATTCACACACACCATGCATCTGATCGGGCTGGTCCCATGCACAACAGACGTGCTGCGCCATGCGCTGCACATGCATGTGGCCCCGTGTGGTCCCGGAAAACAGATGCATGGCCCCGAAAAGTACCCGTGCGCGCTACATGCGCGTGGCCCCGGAAAGTAAAGCACATGCACGTGCGGATTGGGATGCATGCATGCACGCGCCATGCATGCAATTCGATCGATCGATCGATTTCGATGCACAATGATGAGAGTCAAAACGCACACGAGTTGACTTCATTCTTCTGAACTTCTGCCACTCCACTACTAGCTGTCCACTCACTGCCTTTCGAAAAGACCAGATTTTCAACCGCCGTTGAGCAACAGCACAGCAAAGCGACGCAACACTTGTAAACAACACCTTATCACCTAACCTTCACCATGCCTCTCTGCGCCGACCACTACATCACCGTCGACTCCCGAGTCAAGACCTCCCCGAAGTGGTCCTTCGGTGGTCGTCCCTCCTCCAGTGCCCGCGCGGGGACCCCCGGCCCCGGCGCTTACTCCCCCAACAGCTCCAGAGTCAAGAGAGAGCCCCCTGCGTGGGGATTCACCAACGGAGGCAGAGGAGGACGGGCATCAAACGGCACCCCCGGCCCCGGCTCCTACAACGTCGGCGCCGGGTTCGGAGGCCCCTCCTACACCATGTCCGCACGCAGCGGAAAGGGAGCCAAGAACGCGAACCAGTCCCTCGGGGGCACTTACACCCAATTCGGCTATTGAGCACGTTATGAAGGTCAGTCAACGCATCACCTACAAATGTTGCGCGGGAGTGGGAAACACGCGTGGAGTCTAAACTCTCATGATGTGTTCTTGTGTGACTCCCTGCAGGTGTTTGAATCTTTTAGCATCCGTACAAGAGGGAACGATGTTTCCATGGGCTTGAGCGAGGGCGAGGGAGGGTCGCGCGCATACCTCAAGACACGAAGAACAAGAAGCAGGTGTTGCGTGAAGCGTCTGTCTTGAAGTGGAGAACTGTTTGCAGGTTCTCGCCTCAATAAGGATGCGTGAGAGAGAACATGTACTATCGCAAAGCTTCATTCACGTACGTGCATTCTCGTGAGAGTCGGATGTGTTCGTGTCTAGTGCACGACGACTCCCTGTACATGTATTGATGGATCAAAACGAAG
>JAHBMJ010001729.1:25000-26082 GCA_018398765.1 Chromera velia
GCTTATGATGATGATGATGAGGTGACTTAACCCACCAGCCATCGTGTTCCAATGGCAAAGGGGCCTTTGAAAGGGCAGTCTGTAAGCATTCATATCATATTGGAAGCTAGGACCACGCTAACGAATGCTCACCTAAAGCGGCCAAACTTTAGGACTACTAGCTAGTAGAACACTGCTCTTCAGGATCGATCAGTCCGGTCCTAGGCATGTAGCAATGAGGGTACTGGCCTTTCGGGCGTCCCTCTAAAGAAGAAGCGAGAAGTACCGCCTTACCCGCTCCTCAGCCTACCCCACCCCCCTACTCCCTCGGGCTTCCTATCTCTCTCTGTGCTCACATACTTCTTCTATTGACATACGCTCCAGTCGCCTATACCAGAGATCACTCAGTCTCCCCCGCGGCCCTTCCGTTCGGACACAAGTTGTCAGATGGTAAATCGGATCGTCAATCAATTTCTCCCAACTTTTCTCTTCACAGGCTTAAAGTTTACAAATTGATTCAACCCTTCCCTCATGGTTTGCCTAGGTTTGCCCCCCCTCTAACAATGGCGTACAACAAAGGGCGGAAAACTGCCCGAGGGGAAGACAAGAACTGCTGGGAGAGAGGTTCCGCTGAGGCAGACCATGAGCGCCCTTTCCCCTCCACCAAGCTTCCAAGAACTAATTTTACAAAGCGTTAGCTACTACTATTCTCCTTTTGATATTCTCCTTCAGTTTTTCTTTTTATTACCTGACTTAATAGTCATTTTGTTCTCAAAACACCTTAACTGGCTTATATAGAATAGGATGGGATTTATATTTCGGGCCACCCCGCGGTCCACTGTCGGGCCTCAACTTGCACCCTGAGAGGCATGGTTGTCGCCGCGGGGCGGCAAACGGTTAGAAGTAGGCTATATACCAGATTCACCCATACTTTGCCCACTTTCGCACTGCTTTCCGGGGTCGCCCGTGCATACATTTGTCTGCCGTCTCTTTTCTGGCTGGAGAGATCGTGCAAAGTCGAGGTAGGGGCAGATCTTGGGTCAGAGCTCAAGTGACCAAATGGGGGTCTCTAAAGTTGCTGATTATATATTTGAGGTCGGGGG
>JAHBMJ010001731.1:0-22500 GCA_018398765.1 Chromera velia
CACAGGTGGTCCTTCTTTTTCTTTCTCTTCTTCATTCGCAGAACACTTCAACATCTTTGTCATTCGCGCCTTTTGCCTTCTGTCGGGCACTCGCGACCGAGCAAGCAAGCAAGCAGCGCAGGAGAGGAGAGAGTGAAGGAAGGAAGGAGCATGAGCTCGACAAACAGTTGAAGAATTCGCTCCTGGATGGCTAGAGAAAAGGAAGGAGGCAGCAATCTGCCGATTTGGTGTATGGCTAGCCCCCCCTGTCTTTTCCTTGAGCCTTCGTTCCGTCCTTCTGTCTCTCGCATCGTGCGGAACCCCGTGTGTCCTCTTCACGCCCCCTGTTCGCCCCCTGGTGTCCTCTTTCACGCCCTTCTCTGCCGATCTGCACAGAAGAGAAGAGTACACACATGCAGCCCCACAGCCCATGATCAACGCACAGGTTGTGACACCTTAGCGAACAGCAGCCTGGTGCTTCTGCTTGACTGACACACACAAAGAAACTGACCTCCATCCCTTCTGTTTCTTCCACGAAAAGCAGCTCTTCAGCATGCGTCTCTCGCATCGTGCGGAACCCCGTGCACTTTTTGCGTGAATCAGATCTCGAAGGGAGCACGCAAGGCACCACGTTGTGTCCGCCCTAGGTGCCCGCTGTCTACGCAGCAGCTCGTCACCGTGCTCCTGCACCAGGCAATAGAGGTTACGGTGCAATAGACCTCTCACGATGTCGCTTAATTCGGAACTGACTCTGACGAAAAGGTTGTTTGAAAGAGGTTGCCCGGCTGCCGTCTCCTTAGTCGATCTCGCGATGAGCTGTCTTTCAGGAACCAAAAGGTGGGACTTGTTTGCCAGGCAGAACAGTCGAATGACGTGGAGTGCTTCGAACTCGAAATCTTCATTCGAGGACAGCGCCTACTGCGTCATTCAAAGCCTCAGGAAGAAAAAGCGACTGCATGAGCATACATGAGCGGACTGCGTAGACGGGCGCGCACGCTTCGTATAAGTGCCGATCGCGCCGAGTAAAAAATGGGCGGCCATGCAGCGAAGCCCCCAAACCGGCCCCAAACCGACCGAGTAAAAAATGGGCGGCCCGCGAAGCCCCCGAACCGAGTATATAAAAAATGGGCGGCCCGCGTAGCCCCCGAACCGCGAGAAAAAAATGGGCGGTGTAGGCAGGCTACGAGCGGCGAGTACGCGACGGACCCACGGAGTGGCGGAGCTACGAGGCCGGCGGCGCCGCAGCGATGCGCGCGCGGACTTCAATAAGTGTGGCTTAGCGCAGGACCGAATAAAGTGACGTCGATCTGCATGCATTCGAATTAGCTAACGATCGCTAACGATCGTTGGACTAGCTTGATCGAAGGAACAATGTACAAACCTCTCTAGGTCAAACTCTTATAGTCTATGAACTCTGAATGCACATCATTAGCGTTGAGAGTTCTAGCCCCGTATTCTGCTTACAATCTGGTTACCAGAGCCAGGTTTTGAACAGGCTTTTGATTCGTTTGCATTCAGTCTGAATTCTGTTGCTGTCATGGAACCACCTCCAGTCTTGGCTCCATTGACAAACGAGCAGGTGGGAACGGCACTGTACAACCTTGAACAGTCCATCACCAGCCTGCAGCAGACTCAAAAGATGATGCGGCAGACTATGGAGGGGCTGGTGGTGAGGGTTGCAGCTCTACCTCCACAGTTGTCTCCTCAGGTGCTGCCAATGAGTGAGGAGGGTATACAGCAGCTTGTCGTGCCCTCTAAGGGCCCTGATCTACGAAAGCAGCTTCCCCGGATTGCACTGAAGCAGCCGGACGAGTTCACTGGACGCCGCAACACTGTGGAGAGGTTTATTACGGACACCAACGACTACTTTACCAATGCGAATGTTGCTCCTCATCGTCAGCTTGGCCTCGCGAAGTCCTTCCTGTGCAAGGAGCTGAGGGACTGGTTCGATTTACGTGTGAAGAGAGGTATGGGGTTTGCAGACTGGCCTGCGTTGCGTGAGGTGCTGCAACGCAGGTATAAGGAGAAACATAAGAGGAGGAAGGCGAAAAAACAGGTGTTGTCTCTCAGGTGCACAGGGATGGTTGACGACTATAATAAAGAATTCTCCCTTCTCGCGTTGAAGATCACAAATGCGAGTGAGGAGGATCTCATAGAGGACTATATTGAGGGTTTGCCGCCTGGGATTATGTATGAGACTGACAAGATGGAGCCGGCAACATTGGACGAAGCAATAGAGAAGGCGTTGGACAGCGAAATCTGGCTCAAGCAGGCCAGTTCGCGCTCTCGAAGCCGTTGGTCGTAAGGGCCCCTGTTTGATCCGAGTCCGGTGATTGATCCCACAGGACCGGCTCCTATGGAATTGTGTGGTGTTGGGGTACGACCTTCGAGAAGACTTCCACCCCGACACCCATTGATTCCACAGATGGTGTGGGAGAGCAGGGAGAGACTGAATCGGTGTCTTTTATGTGGGGAGAACACCCACATGATGGCCGCGTGTAGGAATGCATAGACCTCAACTTCCTCCACATATGCGAACCATTCAAACGACGTCTCAATCCAGATCTCTGTGGCCGCCCAGGGCATCTCCAGGATTTGCCCCTTTCGTCCCGGGTTTTGGGGCGATGCCTGGGTACCCCTGGCTACTTCCTCCTTACCCATCCCTTTCCTTTCCGTATCCCATCAATCAAGTCACTCAACCTACAGGGGGGAGAGGGAGGTCTGGACAGAGAGGTGACAGTCCAAGTTCACCCATGTCACCTTTAAGAGGCTTTGGCTTCGGTGACAGAAGACGTGCATGGTCTCCCTCTTTCGGCGGGTCACCTCAACCTCAGCCGAGTGGACATCAACCAACGCGCATTGCCAAGGCTGGATCGAGATGGGTAGCTGGGGTGAGGACGATCAGAGGCCGAAACGAGAATGACGAGACCATGGTCGAACCCGACCTGACGGTACGTTATGAAGTTGAGGAAGATAAAAGGCAGAGAACAGATGAAGAATTGAGTGAGGAAGAGGATGATGAGGATGATTCGTTTGAGACTGGTTTTGTCTATCACGGTACTGTCGCGGGTGCTCCAGTCAGAGTTTTATATGACATTGGAGCTGATGATATTTTCATTGATAGCAAGTTTGCACATCTGTGTCAGTTACATATTCGCAGGTTTGGGACCCCGATGAGATGTAGGGTGGCCGTGAAGGAGCCCAGAGGACGAGAGGTCAGTGAGTATGCACCTTCTGTTCCCCTTCGTATTCAGGGGTATCGAGAGACAGTCGGTGCATTGCTGGCTGACCTGGACGACTATGATGTCATCTTAGGAAGAAAATGGAGTGACGTCCACCAACCAGAACTTGGTCATTGGTCTCGTTCTCTTCGTTTCTTCTTTAACGGCCAGGAAGTCATTATTCGGGGGGGTGCATGTGAAGAAAACCGACCTTGCCCTCCTGTTCTTTCTTCTGCGCAGGCCAAACGAGCAATTCAAAAAGGTGCTGTCTGCCACATCGTGAGAATAGAGACGGCACACTGGCTTGCAGGAGAGGGGGAACTGGAGTGCTTCGTGCATGCAACTGAAGTGAGTGAGGGAAAAGGAAAGGGGAGAATGAATGATAGAGGGAACGTGGGTTCTGATTTTCTTTCTTCTGACTTTTTCTCTTCTCTTCCGTCTGATCATCCTGCTCGGTCGGCCCTGATTTGTCGGACGTGCGTGCTTTTCTCTCTCGATCAGATGCGGATGTTTCTCAGGATGTGAAAGGAATTGTGGCAGATCATGCGTTTCTTTTTCCCGATCGTCTTTCTTACCTGCCACCGTCAAGAGGACCTCATTTGGATTTCAAAATCGAACTTGAGCCCGGTCATTCACCTCCTGCCCATTCGTCTTATCGGCTGTCAGTGGGAGAGACAGATGAGCTGAGGAGACAGATAGATACATACCTTGAACAAGCATTCATCCGACCGTCTGCTTCTCCTTATGCTGCGCCTGTTCTTTTTGTACAAAAGAAAGATGGCTCAATGAGAATGTGCTGTGACTACACTGGCTTGAATCGCATTACTATCAAAGACAAGCATTCCCTCCCTCACCCGCGAGAGTTGATTGATTGATTGCATGGGGCCCGGTTCTTCACGATACTGGACCTCAGACAGTATTATCATTAAATGAGGGTCAGAGAAGAAGACATCCCAAAAACAGCTTTCACTACATGCTATGGTTCTTTTGAGTGGCTGGTTGTTTCTTTTGGGTTGACAAACATGCCTCCTGCAGCGATGAGGTTGATTCAATTTGCTCTTTGCTCTAAGACTTGTCTTGACCGTTTTGTTTCAGTTTTTCTGGATGACATTCTGATTTATTCACGTACAAGAGAAGAGCATAAGAGACACATCAGAATTGTTTTGCGTTTGTTGAGTGAAAATAAATTGTATGCAAAATTGTCGAAATGCCATTTCATGCAGACTGAGGTGATATTTCTCGGGTTGAAGATCTCCAGGACCGGAGTGCGGCCCAAGCAGAGCAAGACAGACCAAGTCAGTAAGTGGCCTACTCCTAAGAACAGAAATGAAGTGCTTTCATTTTTGGGGTTTGCAAATTGGGTGAGACGGTTTGTCCCTCGCTTCAGTGAGAAAGCAGGCCCTTTATATGCATTGCTGAAGGGAAACAAATCGTTTGAGTAGGGGAAGAAAGAGGAAGAAAGCTTTGAAGCAGTAAAGCAAGCAGTAAAGAATACTGTCGAACTCTACATTCCTGACCCTGCGCGTCCCTTCAAAATTTTTGTGGATGCGTGCGAATCGACAGAAACGCTCGCTGCCACGCTCATGCAGGAAGATCCTGAGATCGGCTGGCTCTGTCCGTGTGCATTCGCATCACGTAGAATGACACAGGCAGAGCTCAAGTATCCGATCAGAGATAAAGAATTTCTTTCCTGCGTGTTTGCGGTCAAATCGTGGAGGCCGTACGTTAGTCACACAACTAAGGTGTGGTCAGATCATGAGTCTCTTAAATATGTGAATGTGTCCGCTGACCGCACCTTAATGTCTCCACGTATGCACAGATTTGTCAGCATGTTCGACGAGATCGGCATCACTCCAAGGTACATGCCCGGTGCTCGGAATCGCGTGGCAGATGCGCTGAGCAGGTGCCCTGGGGTGAACGCTCAGAAAGAAGAAAAAGATAAAGAAAGATTCTGAAAAGAAGTGTGTCAATTGTTGCAAATGGAATCAAGAGTGCAGCCGGATGAGGAATTACTGGAAAGGATAAGGAAAGGATATGAAGAAGAGAAATTCTGGACGGAGGTGAAGGAAGTGCTTGAAGCAAGGCTCTAAATTGAAGACCCTGACAAAGACCCTGAGAAAGAAGTGCCTGGTCCTCGACACTTGCGGCTAATTCTTCCGAGGTTTCAGATAGAAGACGGACTGCTCTATTTTAATGACAGACTGGCCGTTCCGATAGAGAGACTACAAAGAAACCTCATCTATGAACATCATGATACGGCCGCAGGGGGGCATTTGGGGGCAGAGAAAACATATTTAAAACTGGCAGGGAGTTTCTATTGGCCACATATGTATGCATCGGTTGTTTAGTACGTCAGAAAGTATGATGCCTGTCAAAGAGCAAAGAGGCCGACTGAGAAGCAGTATGAATTGCTTCAACCTCTATCTATTCCTGAATTTTCTTTTCAGTCTATTTCTCTTAATTTTGTATTTGGACTCCCGAGGGTGGTGTTTAAAGGAGAAGAGGTAGATGGAATCCTCTCTGTGGTTGATCGCCTCTCCAAAACTCCTTTCTTTGCTGCAGTCTCACAAGAGATTACAGCAGAAGGGACAGCCGAGGTGGTCTTTGAGAGGATTGTCTGCGAGCATGGGATGCCCCAATCAGTGGTCAGTGACCGTGATCCTCGTTTTCTCTCTGCATTTTGGAAGGAACTCGCTCGGCTGTGGGGCACAAAATTGAATATAAGCACAAGAGGACACCCACAATCAGATGGACAGACAGAGAAAGACAACCAGACCATCGAACAGATGTTGCGTTGTTTCGTGAACGAGCATCAAATGGACTGGCCGAAGTGGTTGTGTTCTTGTCAGTTTGCGTATCGTGATTCGATGCATCCAGCTACAGGCATGTCTCCTTTTCGCTTTCTGTATGGACGTGACCCGATTCACCTGCCTTCTGTCTCTGTGCGTTCTAAGTCATTCTGTCCGCCAGCAGCAGACTTTGCAGATTGCAGAGAGGCAGAAATTATGAGAGCAAAGGAGAGACTTGAGCAAGCAAGAGAACGAGCAGCTCGACAAGTAGATCCACACAGACAAGAGGTTTCATTTGCTCCAGGGGATTTTTTGCTTGTACGCAATGCATATTTTAAGGGAAGCAGAAAGCCAAGCGGGAAGCTTGAGCCTGTATTTTATGGACCATTCGAGGTAGAGAGAAAGGTGGGGAGCAACGTGTATGAGCTCATATTCCCTGCAGGAATGAAGAGTCACAATGTGATTAATGTATCATACCTGAAGAAGTATGAGAGAAGGAAGGATGATCCTCTGCCTGCTGTTCGGTTGCCTACATCAGAAGAGATTGAGTATGAAGTAAAAGAGATTCTCGACCACAGAAAGATAGACAAACAGGCGCACTACCTGGTGTGGTGGGAAGGAGAAAGTAAAGAGAATGCATCATGGGAGCCTGCTGTCAACCTGACACATGCAAAGGAGGCATTGCATGCCTTCAAAGAAAAGAAGAGACAGCAGGAGAAAGAGAAGCAAGCAACGGGCAGGTGTAGGTGGCAATTAAGAAGTAGAGAGGTGAAATCAGTATGGGCAGAACTAAGAGGTTTGTGGAGTGGAATGCGTGTGTGTGAGTTTTGGGAAGATGAAATTCCCTGGTAAGTGATTCGAGGAAGAAAGCAAATCTATCTTGCATCATGCATAGATGCAGGGTGGCAGTGTGGGTGTCGGACTTTGCATTCCGACTTGCTTCGTTCATTTATGGTTCGATGAAGTGTGCAGGTGCATGTTATCAATCAATGCCACGAGGTCGATTAGTTATGGATGTGTGCAGGTACTGGAACCGAGCGTGGACGTCGGTTTCGAAGCAGCGGGCAGGTGTAGGCCGGCTACGAGCGGCGAGTACGCGACGGGCCCGCGGAGTGGCGGAGCCGCGAGGCCGGCGGCGCCGCGGCGATGCGCGCGCGGACCTCAATAAGTGTGGCTTGGCACAGGACTGAATAAAGTGACATCGATCTGCATGCATTCGAATTAGCTAACGATCGCTAACGATCGTTGGACTGGCTTGATCGAAGGAACAATGTACGAACCTCTCTAGGTCAAACTCTTATAGTCTATGAACTCTGAATGCACATCGTTAGCGTTGAGAGTTCTAGCCCCGTATTCTGCTTACAGTTCCGCACTTTTCTGCACAGTGCGCGGAATGTTCCACACTTTTGTGCACAGTGTACGGAATATTCCGCACTTTTTTGCACAGTGTACGGAATGTTCCGCACTTTTGTGCACAGTGTACGGAATGTTCCGCACTTTTCTGCACAGTGTACGAAAAATTCCACACTTTTTGCACGGTGTACGGAATGTTCCGCACTTTTCTGCATAGTGCGCGGAATGTTCCGCACTTTTCTGCACAGTGCGCGGAATGTTCCGCACTTTTGTGCACAGTGTACGGAATGTTCCGCACTTTTGTGCACCCTACTGGCACCCCGCTCGCACCCCACTGGCACCTATTTGTTCTTTTTAGTTAAACAAAAAAACAAAAAAGAATCCATATTAAACTAAAGGGACGACTGATACCAAAAATTGCATAGAAATTCATCTATATACGGACATGTGCAGAACATTCTGCACTCTTTCGCAAAGTGTGCGGAATATTCCACACTTTTGTGTAGAGTGTGCGGAATGTTCCGCACTTTTCTGCAGAGTGTGCGGAATATTCCGTACTTTTCTGCACAGTGTACAGAATATTCTACACTTTTTTGTACAGTGTACGGAATGTTCCGCACATTTGTGTACCGTGTACGGAATGTTCTGCACTTTTCTGCACAGTGTGCGGAAAATTCCACACTTTTTTGCATAGTGTACGGAATGTTCCACACTTTTCTGCACAGTACGCGGAATGTTCCGCACTTTTGTGTATAGTGTATGGAATATTCTGCACTTTTTTACATAGTGTACGGAATGTTCCGCACTTTTGTGCACAGTGTACGGAATGTTCCGCACTTTTCTGCACAGTGTGCGGAAAATTCCACACTTTTTTGCACAGTGCGCGGAATGATCCGCACTTTTGTGCACAGTGTATGGAATGTTCCACACCCCACTGGTACCTGACTGGCACCTCACTGGCGCCTCACTAGCGCCTCACTGGTACTTGACTGGTACCTGACTGGCACCTGACTGGCATTTCACTGGCATCTCACTGGTACCTGACTGGCGACTGACTGGCGCCTGACTGGCACCTGACTGGCATCTCACTGGCATCTCACTGGCACCAGGGGGGGGTCCTGACTGGCACCTCACTGGCATCTAAATGGCACCTGACTGGTACCTGACTGGCGACTGACTGGCATCTCACTGGCACCTGACTGGTACCTGACTGGCACCTGACTGGCCCCTCACTAGCGCCTGACTGGCACCTGACTGGCACCTCACTGACACCTGACTGGCATCTCACTGGCATCTCACTGACACCTGACTGGCACCTGACTGGCTCCTGACTGGCACGACAGTGGCACCTGACTGGCACCTGACTGGCACCTCACTGGCATCTCACTGACACCTCACTGGTACCTGACTGGCACCTGACTGGAATCTGACTGACACCTCACTGACACCTGACTGGCACCTGACTGGCACCTGACTGACACCTGTCAGTGACTGGCATCTCACTGGCACTTGACTGACACCTGACTGGCATCTCACTGGCACCTGACTGGCACCTCACTGGCACCTGACTGGCACCTCACTAACACCTGATTGGCATCTCATTGGCACCTGACTGGCACCTGACTGGCGCCTGACCTAGCGCCTGACTGGTACCTCACTCGCACCTGACTGGCATCTCACTGACACCTGACTGTATGGCACCTGACTGGCACCTGACTAATACGTGAATAGCATCTCACTGGCACCTCACTAGCACCTCACTGGCACCTGACTGGCACCTGACTGGCACCTGACTGGCGCCTGACTAGCACCTGACTGGCACCCGACTGGCGCCTGACTGGCACCTGACTGACATCTCAGTGGCATCTCACTGGCATCTCACTGGCGACTGACTGGCAACTGACTGGCACCTGACTGGCATCTCACTGACACCTGACTGGCACCTTACTGACACCTGACTGGCACCTCACTGGCACCTGCCTGGCATCTCACTGGCACCTGACTGGCATCTCACTGGCACCTGACTGGCGAATGACTGGTACCTGACTGGCACCTGACAAGCATCTCACTGGCACCTGACTGGCACCTCACTGGCACCTGACTGGCACCTGACTGGCATCTCACTGGCACCTGACTCGCACCTGACTAGCACCTAACTGGCACCTCACTGGCACCTGACTGGTAGCTGACTGGCGCCTGACTGGCACCTGACGTGCACCTGACTGGCACCTGACTGGCACCTGACTGGCACCTGACTGGCACCCGGCTGGCATCTCACTGGCACCTGACTGGCGCCTGACTGCCACCTGAATGGCACCTGACTGGCACCTGACTGGCAGCTGACTGGCAGCTGACTGGCACCTGACTGGCATGTGACTGGCATCTCACTGGCACCTGACTGGCATCTCACTGGCCCCTCACTGGCACCTGACTAGCACCTGACTGGCCCCTGACTCGCACCTGACTCGCACCTGACTGGCATCTCACTGGCACCTGACTGGCGATTGACTGGCACCTGACTGGCACCTCACTAGCACCTGACTGGCACCTGACTGGCACCTGACTATCGCCTGACTGGCACCTGACTGGCATCTCACTGGCACCTCACTGGCACCTGACTGGCACCTCACTGGCACCTGACTGGCATCTCACTGGCACCTGACTGGCACCTCCCTAGCACCTGACTGGCACGTGACTGGCACCTGAGTGGAACCTAACTGGCATCTGACTGGCGCCTGACTGACACTTGACTGGCATCTCACTGGCACCTCACTGGCACCTGACTGGCACCCCACTGGCATCTGACTGGCACCCGACTGGCACCTGACTGGCATCTCATTGGCGACTGACTGGCACCTGACTCGCACCTAACTGGCACCTGACTCGCACCTAACTGGCATCTCACTAGCACTTGACAGGCACCTGACTGGCACCTGACTGGCATCTCACTGGCCCCTTACTGGTATCTCACTGGCACCTGACTCGCACCTAACTGGCACCTCACTGGCACCTGACTGGCACCTGCCCGGCACCTGACTGGCACCTCACTGGCACCTCACTGGCACCTGACTGGCACCTGACTGGCACCTAACTGGCACCTGACTGGCATCTCACTGGCACCTGACTGGCACCCGACTAGCACCTGACTGGCACCTGACTGGCGACTGACTGGCACCTGACTGGCACCTGACTAGCATCTCACTGGCACCTGACTCGCACCTGACTCGCACCTGACTGGCATCTGACTGGCCCCTCACTGGCGCCTCACTGGCACCTGACTCGCACCTGACTGGCACCTGACTGGCGCCTGACTGGCACCTGACTGACATCTCACTGGAATCTCACTGGCGACTGACTGGCAACTGACTGGCACCTCACTGGCACCTGACTGGCATCTCACTGACACCTGACTGGCACCTTGCTGGCGCCTGACTGGCATCTCACTGGTACCTGACTGGCACCTGACTGGCAGCTGACTGGCATCTCACTGGCATCTCACTGGCACCTGACTGGCGACTGACTGGCACCTGACTGGCACCTGACTAGCATCTCACTGGCACCTGATTGGCACCTCACTGGCACCTGACTGGCATCTCACTGGCATCTCACTGGCACCTGACTGGCACCTGACTGGCACCTCACTGGCACCTCACTTACACCTGACTGGCACCTCACTGGCACCTGACTGGCACCTGACTGGTAGCTGACTGGCACCTGACTGGCACCTGACGTGCACCTGACTGGCACCTGGCTAGCATCTCACTGGCACCTGACTGGCACCTGACTGGCACCCGACTGGCACCTGACTGGCACCTGACTAGCACCTCACTGGCACCTAACTGGCACCTGACTGTCACCTGACTGGCGCCTGACTGGCACCTAACTGGCATCTAACTGGCATCTTACTAGCACCTGACAGGCACCTGACTGGCACCTGACTGGCATCTCACTAGCCCCTTACTGGCGCCTGACTGGCACCTGACTCGCACCTAACTGGCACCTCACTGGCACCTGACTGGCACCTGCCCGGCACCTGACTGGCACCTCACTGGCACCTGACTGGCACCTGACTGGCACCTGACTGGCACCTGACTGGCGCCTGACTGGCACCTGACTGCCACCTTTTCCTCTGATTTCTCGCTGACTTCCGTCTGACTTCCCTCTGACTTCCGTCTGACTTCCCCCTGACTTCCCTCTGACTTCCCTCTGACTTCCGTCTAAGTTCCCTCTGACTTCCTTCTAACTTCCCCCTGACCTCGCTCATACTTCCCTCTGATTTCCCTCTGACTTCCCCCTGACTTCCCTTTGACTTGCCTCTGACTTCCCTCTGACTTCCCTTTGATTTCCTTCTAACTTCCCCCTGACCTCCCTCAAACTTCCCTCTGACTTCCCTCTGACTTTCCCCTGACTCCCCTTTGACTTGCCTCTGACTTCCTTCTGACTTCCCTCTGACTTGTCTCTGACTTCCCTCTGACTTCCCTCTGGCTTCCCTCTGACTTCCTTTTGACTTCCCCCTGACGTCCCTCAAACTTTGCTCTGACTTCTCTCTGACTTTCCTCTGACTTCTTTCTAACTTCCCTCTGAGTTCCCTCTGACTTCCCTCTGCCTTCCCTCTGACTTCCCCCTGACTTCCCTCTGACTTCCCCCTGACTTCCCCCTGACTTCCCTCTGACTTCCCCCTGACTTCCCTCTGACTTTCCAGTGACTTCCCTCTGACTTTCCCCTGACTTCCTTCTGACTTCCCTCTGACTTCCCTCTGACTTCCCCCTGACTTCCCCCTGACTTCCCTCTAACTTCCCTCTGACTTCCCTCTGACTTAGCTCTGACTTCCCTTTGACTACCTTCTGACTTCCTTCTGACTTCCCTTTGATTTCCCTCTGACTTCTTTTTACTTCCCTCTGACTTCCTTCTGCCTTCTCTCTGACTTCCCCCTGACTTCCCTCTAACTTCCCTCGCGGACTCCCCCCTGACTTCCGCCTGACTTTCCTGTGACGTCCCCCTGACTTCCGTCTGACTTCCCGCTGACTTTCCTCTGACTTCTTTCTAACTTCCCTCTGAGTTCCCTCTAACTTCCCTCTGCCTTCCCTCTGACTTCCCCCTGACTTCCCCCTGACTTCCCTTTGACTTCCCTCTGACTTCCCTCTGACTTCCTTCTGACTTCCCTCTGACTTCCCTCTGACTTCCCCCTGACTTCTTTCTATTTTCCTTCTAACTTCCCTCTGCCTTCCCTCTGACTTCCCCCTGACTTCTTTCTAACTTCCGTCTGACGTCCCTCTGACTTCCCCCTGACTTCCCTCTGACTTCCGCCTGACTTCCCCCTGACTTCCCTTTGACGTCCCTCTGACTTCCCTCTGACTTCCCTCTGACTTCTTTCTGACTTCACTCTGACTTCCCCCTGACTTCCCTCTGACTTCCCCCTGACTTCTTTTTACTTCCCTCTGACTTCCTTCTGACTTCCCCCTGACTTCCCTCTAACTTCCCTCGCGGACTCCCCCCTGACTTCCGCCTGACTTCCCTGTGACGCCCCCCTGACTTCCCTCTGACTTCCGTCTGACTTCCCGCTGACTTTCCTCTGACTTCTTTCTAACTTCCCTCTGAGTTCCCTCTAACTTCCCTCTGCCTTCCCTCTGACTTCCCCCTGACTGCCCTCTGACTTCCCCCTGACTTCCCCCTGACTTCCCTCTGACTTCCCTCTGACTTCCCTCTGACTTTCCCCTGACTTCCCTCTGACTTTCCCCTGACTTCCTTCTGACTTCCCTCTGACTTCCCTCTGACTTCCCCCTGACTTCTTTCTAATTTCCCTCTGACTTCCCTCTAACTTCCCTCTGCCTTCCCTCTGACTTCCCTCTGACTTCCCTTTGACTCCGCCCTGACTTTCCTCTGACTTCCCCCTGACTTCCCTCTGCCTTCCCCCTGACTTCCCTTTGACTTCCCTCTGACTTCCCCCTGACTTCCCTCAAACTTCCCTCTGACTTCCCCTACTTCCCTCTGACTTCCCTCTGACTTCCCCCTGACTTCCCTCTGACTTCCCTCTGACTTCCCCTACTTCCCCCTGACTTCCCCTCTGACTTCCCCCTGACTTCCCTCATACTTCCCCCTGACCTCCCTCAAACTTCACTCTGACTTCCCCCTGACTTCCCTCTGACTTCCCCCTGACTTCCCCCTGACTTCCCTTTGACTTCCCTCTGACTTCCGTCTGACTTCCCTCTGACTTCCCTTTGACTTCCCCTGCTCTGCCACTTCCCTGCCTGCCTGGTCCTGGCTGCGTGCCTGCCTGCCTGCCTGCCTGCCTGCCTGCCTGCGCGCCTGTCTGCCTGGCTGCCAGCCTGCCTGACGCTGCCTGACTGACTGACTCACTCACTAACTGACTCACTGATTGACTGACTGATTGACTGTGTGGTTGGGTGGGTGGGTGGTTGACTGACTGACGGAATGACTGACTTCCTGCTTGAGATGGACTGAGTGACTGATTCAGCTGCAGGTGTGCGCATGTATTGTCTTTGCTGGCGGATAAGGAGGCGGATCTAGACGCGGGCAATGACCCAGACACTAGTCGAGGCAGACTCGGATTCAGAAATGCAGCGAGACAGAAAGAATTGTCGAAGAAGAAATGCGAGCAGGAAGGTAGACACATCTGCACATGCCAATTTGAAACCCAGGCTCAGCTTAGGACCGTCGAGAGTCTGATGTTCAACCAAACGCAAACAGACATGACAGAACGTGCGTGGAATGAAAAACCTTTGAGCTTTTCGTACCAATGCGAATGCACACGTATAGATGTAGACGGGTGTACAATCGATGTAGACGGGTCAAAACCCCACTGTGAAGCACGCGCTCCGCGAATCAAGCTCGGGCCTTTCAGACTCGGCACTGCCATTCAAGCTCGCGCAATCAGAAACAGACAAACAGACACGCTCAGATAAAGAAAGGGCGGGGAGGAGACGGAAGAGGCATGGGAACTGACCAGCAGCGATCCACATCGAATAAGCAGCCCTGCAGACGCCCTCAGCGACAAATTTACCGACAGCTAGTCCATGCAGAGAAGAGGCGACAAACCCAATGCACGAACACGAAATGAATGAGGTTCATCTCCCATTCCTTGACCGTATACAAGACAAAACCTAGATGTGTCGTCGGACAGTGGGTAGCTAGGCTGTGTCCGAACAAGGAAGGTGGGACGTCACTGACACTGCAAGCAGGAATCAGTACATACAGAGAATGAAGTTGCGTGAGCAAGAATCAGTGAATGGGTGAGAACGCCCGCTGCTCCAATCGGCTCAACCAGAACATCTTCAATCAATTGATACGAAGGATAATCTAGGGGAGATGGGGCCGCGTGCATGTATGCTTTTGAGTGCAACCATTCATTTAGGTACATGCGCATGCATGCACATGCATCACATTCTCATGACTTCCGTTCTTGACTCTGTAAAGCAGGCCAAGGTGCAGCTGCCAATGGGAGCGTCTTTAGTTGACAGTATGGGGAGATCTTTTCACGAGATAAGAGGTGCGACTAACAGAGGTCTTTGGAGAACCTGCTGGAACGGAATCTGGTTGTGTGTTTTAGCCAAGTGTCGCTCGAGGGCGCGACAATACACTGCCTCGAAACAGCAGGGTCGACTGTGACTCTGAAAACCACATACCAGAACGGCTGCCGAGGAGCTGAAATGCCTGCGGAGGCTTAGGCACTGCGAGCGGCCCTGTGCCGCGGAGACCTCGTGGACACTCACTGAGTGAGCAACACTCGGAGACGGCAACCTCAAAACAGAAGCAAATCGAGCAGTCCTGTTGCTGTGTATGTTCTCCTCATGTGTTCCAAAACAGACAACACCAACAACTTGGTGATGCCTGCAACAATCGAACTCTACCGAGTGGACACAAAATGTATCTCTGGACAGCCTATTTTCATCTAATGTTTTAGAAAACTGACGAGAATTTCGGGTTTCGAACGCATGACTGCCTGATGCCGGGATGAAGGCTGCCGATCGACTCGATCGTGGCACTTCGCGGTCGCAGCGGCGCGCGTTTTTAATTGTACGCGCGCGAAACGCGCGCGCGTGTCCATGCCACCGCCGCGCCGCTCGGCGCCGCTAGCTCCTTGCATGTATACGCTTTCCGGGGCCGCGCCTGTACGCTTTCCGAAATTAATTTTCCGGAATTTTCTTTTTAAAAAAGGCCACCTGGCCTGGAAAATGGCCATCACTGGGGTTCAGTGGCACTTCAAAACATGCTCAGAGCTTCATGGAGCTGCTTAACCGCGCAAGATGCTTCCCGGCACAGTCCCAGGACACCCCCTGACGGCCATTCCTGCGTTCGAATGCGCGAATCCTTTTCTTTCTGGATCTGCGATCAACCGTCTCCATTTGTTGAGCTGTTGTTCTTCCGTCTCAGTACGTCTCAGTGGCAAGGGCTCCTCGTGTCGGCAATCGGAAGCGATTGAGCTCATCTCTCTGAACTCCGAGCAGGTCAGCAAAGGTTCGCGGGGAAAACAGCCAGAAATAACCTTGTGCACGCTGAAAGACTTCGTTCATTCAGAATCATTCAGCTCATCTTGGACTCCCGTCTCCCGAGACGAGACGGTACCAGTCTTTGTGCAGATCGTCGATGCACTTTGGCTGCCCTTGCTCTTTTGCAGACGCCATCTCTTCTGCTCATGGGAAAAGGTCTCCTGGCACTTCTCCCCTCCTGGAAAGGCGGGTTTTCCGTGGCGTCTCCACCCAGAGACGGTTCTCGACCCCTGCGACCGTCTCGAGCCTTTTGCTGTCTCCTTTCACCCAGTCTTCGCTCGGGGTCCTGATTTCCCTTCAGGTGACGCAACTGCTCTCTGGGAACTTGCGTCCGTGGTCTTCTTGACGAGTGGAGACGTGAGCGACTGTTCACGGTGAAGGCATGCGGAGCATTAATGCCGGTCAGTCAAACGGAACCGTGATAAGTCTCCAGAGACGCGGAAAGCAGTACGCTCCGTAAAACCAGCCGTCTCCTCAACATACTGACACTGCTTTCTTATGGGGACCCGTGTTCTCACAGTTATGCGGCCATGAACGTTTTGCTGCTCTCTTTGCAGACTGTCGATTGCTCCACCGGTGCGCCCAGCATCACTTGAGGTCTTGAGAGTGTGTCAGGGCCTCGAATTGCCGCGGAGAGCCCTGCTCAGTTCTGGAGAAGAAAGAGAGCCCTTCCTCTGCTTTCTCACTCTACAGATTTGCGGAATTGATTGACAAGCCGGGTGAGCTCTCCTTCGATCGTATTTTTTCTCAGGTAGACGGGAAAGGGGGGGGGAATACGTGGAAATGAAGGGTTACATAGGTACGTATAGAGACGGAAACAGAAGTTGCATCTCCTCGTACCCCACTCCCTTCCCTTCACTTCTATTCTTCCTCCCTTTCCCCCCCCACCCTTTTCGCGCCATCATCTCTCCTCTCCCCCTCCCCTTCCCTCCCAGCACGAAAGACCGACAGGCAGGCAGACAGACAGACGGACTGGACAAGGGCGAGTCTCAGAGGGAGACAGGAGGACAGAGAAAAGCTGCAGAGATGTAGACGGGTTGGAATGGAACAGAATGGAATGCCAGGCCAGGCCCGTGCTTGATCGCTTTCTGGCTCCACTCTCTTCCTTCTCGCACGCGTCGAGTCCCACTTTTCTTCCTTTCTTTCTTTCCAGCCTTCTTTCGATGACGGGGAGTGTTGCGAGTCTGGGGATTAGAGCCCTTCGTCGCTTGCTTCACACACTTCTTACTCGGAAACTTTGAGTCATAACGCAACGTTCCCCCTGATTCTCTGCAGACTGCATGTCGTCCCCTGAATCAACGGCCTTTCTGGGGTTTTATGCGGACACTCGTAGACGATGCGTGTTTCCGGAACACCTGGGCAGTCCGTTTCCGCGAAGGGCCCCTCCTTTGCGCCTCTTTGAAGTTGACTTCTTCTCTTTTCGCCCCGTCAAGGTTAGTACTTCTTCTATCAGGTCAGCTCTCTTTGCTGTCTGTCCACCGTTATGCGAGGGAGGAAAAGGATGGAAGAGGAAGGATGTCCACTAACGGCAGAACAAAATCGGGGGGTCAATCATACATCCGCGCAAAGCCATCTTTACTGCATTTGCAGAGCGCCTTCTTCGCAAATCAATATCTCCTGCCTTTCCCTCGCCTCTTCTCCTGCAGCACTCTGCTTCGGTCTTGCTGGCGTCTCTTGCCCTTCTCTCTCACCTAAATTCCCCTCATGTTCTTTCCACCCTTCTTCTCTACACCCACCTTGGCCTCAGCTCTCTCTCTCTTACCTCGTGAAACGTCCTGGGCTCTTTTTGCTTTCGATTTTGCTGCGAAAAAATCTCACTCATGCTGTCTGCATATCTGGTGTGGTCTGTTTGCTTCTGCGCAGACTATTGTCCTCTGAACCAACGGCCTGGCGAGCGGTCTGTACGCACTCCGGTAGGATATGGGTGTCGTGGGCACCTTGTCGCTATGAAGACTTCCACCAATCCCCACGTCTACAAGCCCGGTCTCTGCGGCCCTTCAGAGTGAATCTTCTGTTCAGGTCAGCTCTTTGTGGAGCGTGAGGGGACAGTCTGGATCCTCCAAAGGAGAATACTGAAGAGTGCATGAAAAGACAGAAAAGAAAGGCGGACAGCTGCTTGGTTGAGTCATGAACCCTGAGACAGGTGTGATCCACTTTTTTTCTCCCCTTTTCTGCTTCCCTCTGATTCTCTCCCTTGCCTGCCCCCTCCTTCCGTTCCTTTCCTCCCCTCTCTTCCTATTCTTCCGCTTCCCACCCCTCTCTGCCTTCCCCTGCGCCCCTGGTGTTGCTCGTTCTTCCCCTCGCATTCTCTCCCGTCTCTCTCTCCATTCACACCACATGGTGATTGATGCATGGATTGGCAGACAGAGAGAAGCTCGAGAAAGAGTCAGGAGACGGACAGATGGATGGAGTGAGCAGACAGAGAGAAGCTCGAGAAAGAGTCAGGAGACGGACAGATGGATGGAGTGAGCAGACAGAGAGAAGCTCGAGAAAGAGTCAGGAGACGGACAGATGGATGGAGTGAGCAGACAGAGAGAAGCTCGAGAAAGAGTCAGGAGACGGACAGATGGATGGAGTGAGCAGACAGAGAGAAGCTCGAGAAAGAGTCAGGAGACGGACAGATGGATGGAGTGAGCAGACAGAGAGAAGCTCGAGAAAGAGTCAGGAGACGGACAGATGGATGGAGTGAGCAGACAGAGAGAAGCTCGAGAAAGAGTCAGGAGACGGACAGATGGATGGAGTGAGCAGACAGAGAGAAGCTCGAGAAAGAGTCAGGAGACGGACAGATAGATGGAGTGAGCAGACAGAGAGAAGCTCGAGAAAGAGTCAGGAGACGGACAGATGGATGGAGTGAGCAGACAGAGAGAAGCTCGAGAAAGAGTCAGGAGACGGACAGATGGATGGAGTGAGCAGACAGAGAGAAGCTCGAGAAAGAGTCAGGAGACGGACAGATGGATGGAGTGAGCAGACAGACAGAAGCTCGAGAAAGAGTCAGGAGACGGACAGATGGATGGTGGCAGACAGAAGGGCCAACAAAAAGACGGGCGAAGACGGGCAGACAAAAAAAAGCACTGCAGAGGGAAAAAAGACCGGAAGAACGGAGAAAGGGAAGACAAAAAAACACAGCGGAGCAACAGATTCATCAAATAGAATGAATGGGCGGGCTTACCCTTCTTTCCGTTCCTGCTTGTTCCTCTCTGCCCGTCCCGTACGCCAGCCCCTGTCCCTTCAATGTCCATCCCACCCAGAGGACGCACACACCCAGATCGTCTTTCAACTCTTCAGTCACGGGGTCTTCACTCATTCACTTTTTTCATTCGAGAGAAAAGTTACTGACTTTTCCCTTTTCACTCTCTCTCTCTCTCTCTCTCTCTGTGCAGATTGAGGGCTGCTCGCATGCAATGCCATCTGTTGGCACTATGTGCCTGTCCCTTTTGATCTCTCTCGAGGGGCCCCACCTAATGTGAGAGTTGCGGTCAGTCGAAAAGTATTCAAGTCTCGTCTGCCCATTCATTCGTGCCTTGTCGTGTTCCGACTTCTCCTGGTCTCTCTTTCGCAGAGCTTGCGGTACACTATCCATACGCGCCCAGAAAGTTGTATGAGAGTTCCTTCCCTGTGCTGCAGTCCCTCTCGGCCCGTGCCTGTGCACTTCGCAGCCAGAACTCCATGCGAAACTCTCAGCTTTCCTTTCGTTAGCATGCAGGGAAGAAGAATAGAAAGTTTTCCTTGGAGTGTTCATCCACCCGTTCCATTTTCCTGTGCCTCTTTTCCTAATTCGACCTGTTATTTCCACTTTGTTGGAATCCGTCTGACTCACCTCTTTTTTTCTGTCCGTGCTGATGCAGAAAACACACTCGTTTCTCGAGAGACATTCCGAGAAAATGAAAAGCAGAGAGATGGGGACTCTCGAGCATCTGTACTGAAAGAAGGTCCGCAGGTTGCGTTGTTCTCTGATTCATGACGACAGCTGAAAAAGCATCCTTCATCAAACTAGCGGGTACCTCTATGGGGTGTGAAGCCGTTTGGTCTCAGTTTCAGTGTGCCCTTCCTCTTTTGCCTACAAGGTCTCCACTGAGCTGATCTCCCTTCCTTTCTTGCTTGATTTTATGTGCTCGGCCTTTTTTTCTGTTTACGTCCGTCTCTGTGTCTCGCCCGCGTTTTTCGTTTTGTCTTCATTGGACCCTTTGACTCACCTGTTCTTTGAAACGACTTCCCCGCTTCTGACCAGAGCGCTTGCGTCTGACTGGGTCCGCACGTACACACTTCCGCTCTGCCTCTTTTTCTGCAGGCATTTGCCTGACTGTCCGCATCCGCGTCCTTCCTGTCCAACCATAGATCGTGTCCAAGTCCCCCAAGGTGCGCTCACTCTCCCTTGTCCCTGCTGTCCCTGCGAGTGCACCCCCCTTGGCCCTGTCGAGTGCGTGCGTGCAGTTGCATGGGGGGGGGATACTGGATGGGGGCCTGCTGTGTAGTTCTGACGTCCCTCTCCGGTCCACTCTCCCGTCTCTCATCGATCTAGATCCCTTCCCCAGTACCCGCTCTCGTTTCACCCCTCCCTTCCACCAGCCCCCCACAGCCCCCCAACTGACATTCTTCATGCCGGCCCAGCTAGCAACCCAAAATCCCAGGTCACGCGCCTGCTAGGAAACTCTCTCCACAAATCCCCCAACACTTCTTCTCCACTCGCACAACCCTGTAGCCGCGAAGCGCTGCCGAAATCGGAGGCTCGATCCTAGGATTTCCGTCCGTCGTCAGACCACCCCGGACCCACCAAGCAGCCCCCCCAGCTTCTCCCATCCTGTCTCTCCCACCATTTAGCAACCCGAAATCCCAGGTCAGGCGCCTGTTAGGAAACTCTCTCCACAAATCCCCCAACACTTCTTCTCCACTCGCACAACCCTGTAGCCGCGAAGCGCTGCCGAAATCGGAGGCTCGATCCTAGGATTTCCGTCCGTCGTCAGACCACCCCGGACCCACCAAGCAGCCCCCCCAGCTTCTCCCATCCTGTCTCTCCCACCATTTAGCAACCCAAAATCCCAGGTCACGCGCCTGCTAGGAAACTCTCTCCACAAATCCCCCAACACTTCGTCTCCACTCGCACAACCCTGTAGCCGCGAAGCGCTGCCGAAATCGGAGGCTGGATCCTAGGATTTCCGTCCGTCGTCAGACCACCCCGGACCCACCAAGCAGCCCCCCCAGCTTCTCCCATCCAGTCTCTCCCACCATTTAGCAACCCAAAATCCCAGGTCAAGCGCCTGCTAGGAAACTCTCTCCACAAATCCCCCAACACTTCTTTCCCCCTCGCACAACCCTGTAGCCGCGAAGCGCTGCCGAAATCGGAGGCTCGATCCTAGGATTTCCGTCCGTCCGTCAGACCACCCCGGGCCCACCAACTTTGAAGCAGCCCACCCAGCTTCTCCCATCCTGTCTCTCCCACCATTCTCCGTCCTTGGTGTCGATCCGCTTCCCGGTTTTCCTCCCAGGCCCCCCTCCTGCCATGCTTTCCCCACCTGCCCCTGACTTTCAGAATTCGTTCCACGCGAAGCGCGGCATGTCCCATCATGAAGCTCGATCGATGAGAGGAATACGCCGTCGATCCGAAAACTCCCAAGCCCCCCCTGGGCCTCTCCGGTTCTTTTCCACTTCCTTCTCCCAATTTTCCTTGTTTCAAACTTCCCCCGCCCATCTGTCCGTCCCTTGAAAAAAATTTCTTAAAAAACGGACTTTGCCGCGAAGCGCTGCTGGATTTTCGACCTTTTAGCCCCCCGCAGCAATCCAACAGCCACTGCCACCAGACCCCCCGACTTGCCGTTCCCTCCCTGCCTTTTCCCGTCTCGTGCTCTTCCTCTCTTCATCTAGCTTCAAGCCGTTCTCCCTCCCTCCCAACCTTCCTCCGTTCTTCTATTGGATAAAATTCGTCGCTTGCCGCGAAGCGCTGCGGAATAAAGACCTCCCCTCGACCGCCGTCAATTCCCTTGATCCCCATTCCCCTCAGTGACCCCCCGAGCTAATTTGAGCCTCCCTGGTCTATTCTTAGGTCCCTCCAGCCGCCTTCCCGGAGATGCCTCATGCTTTCCCCTTCCCTCGACCTCTCTTTCTTCCTTTCTAAACCTGCACCTTCCCCCTCTCTCCTTCCTTCCGTCCCCCCCTTGAAATACTCAGAAATAACGCAGCACACCGCGAAGCGCTACCGGAATATCAAACTCTCCCGCAGCCTTTCCATACTTATCTTTTCGTGCTCTGCAGACATCTTAATACTCCCCCACACGTGACTAAAGTCCCCCCTCAGCGTGTACCTGCGGCGTTTTGTGTACCGGACAGAGAATGCTAGGGTGCCTCATTCGACACCTCAAGGCTACATCGCACCGCAAGGTACGTGCTCCCGATAGTGTGCATTCGTGTGTGTGTGTGTGTGTGTGTGTGTGTGTGTATGTGTGTGTGTGTGTGTGTGTGTGTGTGTGTATGTACATATTTTTCGGTCAGCTCGAACCAGAAATCACTTTTTGCAGCGGCAGTGCAGCGGCAGACGCAGTTATGCTTCCCCAAACCCCAGACTGTATACGTGCTTCCCTTCCTCTATGTATCAATATATTTGTATTCGCACGCGCAAGTGCATGCATGAGGGTGGGTGAATGGTTCTCTCTCTCTCTC
>JAHBMJ010001732.1:0-11771 GCA_018398765.1 Chromera velia
TTAAAAGCTTATAAACAACGATTAAATACAATAGAACACCCTATGTTATTCCTATATTTCAAAGTCCGAAATGATGTTAAAGTCCGGTAGGTTTCATTATGTCATTCATCAGTCCCGCGCCCTACTCTGTATGAGTAGCCCGTCGAGCGACTAAGTACCATGACAGCCTCGTGGCGGTGCCATGTACAGGCCTTATAATACATGTGTATGCAAGTGTGTAGTGGTATGCAGGGCCCCCACGGTTAAGAAAGCGTTAAACTTATCAACTCTAATCAACCCAGAATGAAATCTAGAATAAAATAATAGTTTACCGAATAAAAAATAAACTTTTAGAAATTAATCAAATGATAGTTTACGTAACCAAAGATGCGGGATCATACCGGTCACTAGGATTTAGCAATAAGAACCATCGATTCAAAAGAGAGCCGGAGATGACATTTCATATTCTGATGTAGGAAGAGAGTGGGTCTGTCGTCAAGCAGTGAGAGACCAACCTGCAGGGCATGCTCATTGATTGGTCATTGGCCTCGCCCACCCTCTGATAAATCGATGCATGTGAAAATATTCAAAATGAATGCATGATGACTCAAAAACGAAAAAGGATATAACTAGACCAGTCATTTTTTTATATTTTTAAAATATATGTATGAACAGTTTGTTAAAAGTTTTGATAACTTAGATTATGACTTGTTAACAATACCAAAAAAATTGGTTACCGTCCTCAAATTATGGAAACATTAATTTAAAAATCTTAGTTCCGAAAATTCGAGTTTACGATAACTTTTATTGAGAGTTCACAACTCTGTAAAAACATGAAAAAAAATATAAATATAGTACTACAAAAGAGCCAAAAACAGACTTTGCTTAAGCCTTTCAGTGCGTTTCAGTGTTGTGCACTGAAGTACAGATCCTAGTACACATATCGTTTTTTTTACATCTCTATTTTGTTCATTCTATATGGTTGTCCACATGTTTTCACACAGTGTGGAGAACTTCGTCTTCATCTACTTTGCTACCCTGTTACAGTGTTTAAAACTCCAACACTTTCCCCCTCTTTTTTCTTCTGAGCAGGTCCATGACATTGTGCACTCGAATATTCTTTCACACAACCCTCGATCCTGGTTCTCCAAGGCCGAGCCATCGAAACTTTAAAGAAAGCCTCGCACTCGTTTTGCATGTACTCGGTCCAAGCACCTGCAGGAATTGAAAAGAATTGAGGCGTACAGAAGTGCGTCTATCACGTCTGCTTCTATTCTCTTACTTACTGCTCACTGGATGGCACCTTTCCCCTCCCTCACCTCCTCTACCCTCATCTTTATTGACTCCTACATTGACCGACAGTCAAACCATCGAATTTATCATTATCTCAGCGGCGACTTGACGCACTGACTCGCTGTCTTTCTGCCGGTATATTCTCGCACATCTTCTCAGCAGGGAGAACGAGACAAACACGTGAAGTTATCAAATTGCAGGGAAACAGGATGTGCACGGTCTGACTGCTTTCCATGTTGCTGCACGGTTCTGCTTTGTTGGTGTGTTGAGGAGCATGCTTGAAAAAGAGAGTTCCCGAGTCAACGCAGTGGTCCCTCTTTCTGTTTGACTGTCTGCTTTTATATCTGTCTGCTTTTCTATCTGTCTGCCTTTTTATCTGTCTGCCTGTCTGTCAGTGTGTGTGTCTGTCTTTCTGCCTTTCCGTTTGTCTGCCTGCCTGTCAGTGTGTGTGTCTGTCTTTCTGTCTTTCTGTTTGACTGCCTGTCTGTTTGTTTCTGTGTCTGTCTTTGTGTCTGCCTGTCTTTCTGTCTGCCTCTCTCTCTCTCTCTCTCTCTCTCTCTCTGTGTGTGTGTGTGTGTGTGTGTATGTGTGTGCGTGTGTATGTCCGTCCGTTCATGCATCTCTCTCCACTCATTCGCCCCTCTCGATCTGCCTTTGTGTGTTTGGGAGTGTGTGATTGCCTTTGTGTACAAGTCTCTCTCTGTGTTTGACCATGTAATTTTCTGCCTCCTCACCTGCTTGTCTGCTTGTTAAAGAACAAAAAGGGTGAGCGGGGAAGTCACTTCGCCTGCCTGCCCGTGTCCCTATCTCTCTGTGTATCTGCCTGCCTGCCTGCCTGCCTGCCTGCCTGCCTGACTGACTGACTGACTGACTGACTGACGGGATTTCTGCCCGCTTAACTGACGAACCGACCCACCGATACGCCAGCTGACTGACCGACCTGCAGGAAAGTCTATTGGGTGTCTGGCCCTCAGTGGATTCAGCGCTCTCTCGCACATGTACAGGAGTGCAAAGTAGAGGCAAGGAATAATGGTACAGAATATGGTCTCGATGCAGACGTGCACGGTGTTGGCCTCCACCCTCCAGTGGTACGCAAACACGAACCCGCTCATCACGGCCTGTGCCAGGTTGTTCGACCAGACGATGAAACTGATCAGGTGGAAGTACGCGAAGGGCAGCTGCGTGTCGGCGTGACAAAACGCAGCTCCGATTCCGTCTCGGGCCCTTAGACAGAGCTTGTGCAACTGATAGAGCTCGATGTCGCTCGGAATGCGCCCAGCAGCTCTCCACTCACTGGCCATTGAAGCAATCCATTGCCAAATGATCTGCATGACAGAAAAGTGACCGTTTACTGAAATTGCCATTTGTTCATACTTTCAAAGGAACTTTTTTCTAGGTACATGCAGTTCCTTCTCTGATCTGTTTCAGTTGAGCCGACGTACGGCCAACTGACTGACTTGATGCTTCGTTGGTAGAGGTCCTAAGATTGCCATCTCTTCGTCTGTGATCAGCCCTGCGTCGTGAAGGTCAGTCATCGAGAACTCCTCGCTGGCCTGCTTATAAACCAGAGCATGCGAGAGAAGAGCGTATCTCAGGACTGTGTGTTTGATCAACGCATCCTCATCATTCGGCCGGTTGATATAGATGCTCATCATCATACAGAAATTGTCCACTGCACCCCACAAGCCCCCCACTCCGTCCGTACGAAAGGTCCACCACCTCTGGATGCAGATGGACACAAACAGACCCAAAAGGAAGGGGGTGAAGGTCTGCAAAAACGTGACGATGTCCTTGAAACTTTCGTAATTCCGCTTGTAGTGCTCGATCTCATCGTAGTCTTCATACAGGGTCACGAAGCAGACTGTTCCTGTGATAGTCAGCAATGTGAGAAGACAGAGAAGGATCCTTTTTGAGAAGAATGCACTGGCAGGGTTGAAGATCCCGTCCAGCACCCCCCAGGTGAGAAACCGTTTTGGCTCATAGTTCATCACCTGTCCGTCACACAACTTCACGCCCCGAATCACCCTGATACGATCTTGCACCATTCCCCTCCTCCCGCCTGCCTTTCCACTCTTCCCAAACGCCCGAAGCTCCTGCTCTACTCCCAGAGGATTCTCCGGACTCTCGAGAATAGACTGGCTGTACCTCTGTCCTTGTCCCTGTCCCTGTCCCTGCCCTTGCCCTGTCTCTGAAGAAGGGACGCCAAGGCCGGTCCCCCCACTCTGAGAGGCAACTGACCCTGTCCTTGCTCCTCTGTCGAGCATGGCTTCTCGCATGCTGCTTGAGTATATACGTAAATTGTCTTCAGACGGAATTCATGCAGATCGGAACAACAGTTGTTTGACAATTATGTAAATTGACAAGAGAGTTCCGTCTACCCAAATATTTTGTCGCCATCGAACACAAACGGAGAGTAAACTTGACATACGTGGCAGCTTCTTGAGGCTTCCACTGCCTTCCAGTCATTTGTCTGACGCCACCAGAGCCTCAACTGCATTCAGAAATTTCTTTTTTTCTCTAGCTCTGTATCGGTCAGACCACATCTGCAAGCATACATGTTGACAAAATCTTTGTATGGCCCTCTGCATGGAAAGGCATGCACGCGCGCACGGACGAGCGAAAGTGATGCAGACTGAGCAAGAGACGCATACACGGATTCAGGATGATTCAGGCTCCATCAGCTCTGGCAACTTCCTTTCTCCGGTCTGCCAGACCGTTGGTCATCGTGCGTGTTTGCCCTGAATCTGTTGATTGCTTTGGTGAAAGGAACAGGGGGGGACTGAAGTTTGAAGGAAGGCGATCGAAGCCTTCTCGTTCTGCCTTCCCATCTGTTGTTCAACTACTGTACATCAAAGCAGAGTCCGAGCCGTCTTCTGCTGTCTTTGTCAAGTGGGCAGTACGCCCTCAGCTCTATTTGTAGCCACCATCCAGATGGCAGAACCAAATTTCTTCGAACGCATCTTCGGAAGGTCAGCAGCTCGTCGGGAAGAGCGAAGGGCTTCTACTTCTCTCCTCTGCCCAGACACCTCGATCTGTCTGCATGCCTCTCTCTGACCTCTGCCCCCTCGGATCTTCTGCAGGAGGAGGAGCGAGGATGGACCCACACGGGTAGTGGACATCAGGCACGAGAGGGGGCCCCACGAGAAGCACATAAGCAACAGGGTCATCACCTCCAAGTACACCCCCATTACCTTCATCCCCTACAACCTGCTGAACCAATTCCGGAAGGGCCCCAACATCTACTTCCTCGTACTGGGGGTGCTTCAGATGGTTCCGCAGGTAGGTGGTAGAGAGGCAGTCTGCATGAGACGGGGGGTTGGGGAGAGGAGGGGTGAGGGCAATGGAGACTGCAGAAGCGTGTCAGACGGAATGGGGGGGGGTTCTAGGAGCGGGGTTAAAAGGGGCGATACAGAGGAATCGTGTGCGGGGCGTGTGCAGAGAGTGCATGGGGAGGGGGTTCACTCGGTGGGTGGGAAGTCGGGCATCTTCTTGGCGCCTTGCAGCGATGTGTGAGCCTCTGTTCGTTTGTGTGTATATCTGTGTGTGTGACACTGCATGCCTGTCATAGGGGCAGTATGCGTTTGGGAAAGTATGCATTGTCCTTTCTGGCCTCTTTCTTATCTCTTTGCTGTCCTCTGCCTTCTCGTGGATGTCCCCCACATGCAGACCTGTTTCCAAATCTGTCCGCCTACATACACACGTCATTTCATTCAATGTCCCTGCAGATCTCCACGACGAATGGAATTCCAACCCTGGCCCTTCCACTCACACTGGTGGTGGTGGTGGCAATGATCAAGGACGGTGTGGAAGACTACAGACGCCACGTGTAAGCAGCACATGAAAAGCACGCGCACGCACACACACACACACACGCGCGCACAATGTGTGCCGGGTTCTCTTTCTTCCACCCATCGCGATTGTGTCAGGTTTTTCTCGTCCCCTCCCCCCCGCCCCCCTTATCACCTCTCTAGAACCATCCTTCACCAGCCCCTCCTCCCTCTTTCGATGCTTGTTCATGGGTTGGCAATCCGTCGCTTTGTCTCTTCTCCTTAATTGCAGTTCTGACAGGGAAGAGAACGCTACGAAAACCCGAGTAATACCTCGAGACTGGAAGCCTGAGAGACCTCCACGGGAAGGAGAAGATGTCAGTATTTTTCTGTTGTTGCCTTTTGTAGAGAGAGGAAGTTCAGTCACTCTTTTGGGGTGGACAGGGGGAAGTGCAGTCAGTGGGAAAGAAACGTGAGGAAGGGAAGGCCGTGCGTGAGATTTCCTGAAAGTATGCCTGGAGCAGCACGGGTACAAACAAGGTGAGAGATCAGTACTGGAGACTAAATCCGTACGTGAAAATATGTTTCGGCGTTTCTTCCTTCCTTTTCCAATCGGGCTGCTTTCTTCATTGCACGAATGGAGCACGAAATAGATTCCTTCCCTGAATTCTTTCTGCTTCCCGTATCGGGTGCTTTAGTGACAGCGAATGCAACCCCTCCTTTTCAAATGGAGACAACTGACAATGTGAAGACTTTGTGTTACGCCCTTCTCTTCATGGGCTTCCTTGAGTGAGTGAGTGCAGTTGAGCCTGGATGCCCTCCCTCCGAAACAGTGGCATGAGGTGGAACTGGGAGACGTCATCATCGTGGGCAACAGAGAAATGTTCCCCTCAGGTCTGTTGGCGTGGTGGTAGTTGGGGGTCTGTGTGTTGCTCTGTTTTTTTTTTTCTCTGTCCATTTCTATCTCCCAGTGCTTTCTTCGCTTTCAGGGCCAAAACCTTTGTGGATCTTTCTTCTCTGTTGTGATCATCCTTTCCTGCCATCTCTCTGTGAAGGCGGAGGGATACTTGTTTTAGAAATAGTTGAGCAGCTTTCTGCATGGTGTTGCATTTCCTCCCGACTTTTTTCTGTATTCTGTTTCTCTGTGTGTCCCTGCGTATGCGCGCAGATATGATTCTTCTTGCAAGCAGCGACCAGTACGGAATTGCGTACATCGAGACGGCGAATCTGGATGGGGAGACGAACCTAAAACTCAAACAGGCACACTCCTGTCAGTCAGTTTGTCTCAACAATCAGGTTGTACTTTTCTTGTGTCGGGGGACGATTTTGCGCTCTTTCTTGCCCTGCGTGGTTCGTGTGCGTGCGTGTGCGTGTGCGTGTGTGTGTGTGTGTGTGTGTGTGTGTGTTCGGTTGCGCGTCCTTGCACAAGACAAGTCCTCCGCAGGATCCCTCTCCTCGCCTCTGTCTGTGTGCAGCGACGAGTGACTACTTTGGTCACTCCGCGAAGGAAGCATGGGATGTGGCAGGCAAAGTGGAGGGCCAGATAGAGTGCCAACCTCCGAACAAGTTTCTGCACCAATTTGAAGGGACTCTGCAAATTCAGGGGGTCGGTCGGTCGGTCGGTCGGTCGGTCAGTGGGCGTGCTGACTGAACTTGTTTCCATCAATGACTCTCAAAATGGATTGTCTGCTGAATTCAAACGGACACAACGTGGTTTCTCTACTGCTGGAAGCAGAAAAGAGAGAGCTTTGATAAAACAAGAGGATCGTCAAACGTTCTTCTGCATGTCTTCTGCCAAGAACGAGAGAGTATACCAGTAGGCGACAAATCACATGATATCCCTCTTAGCTCAATGTCTGCTTGCCGTTTTTCCTTCCTTGCTTGCTTCCTCCTGCTGCAGCATGAGAGAGTCTCCCTCTCAGTCACGCAGCTGCTCCTGAGAGGATGCAAACTTCGGAACACAGAGTGGGTGATGGGAGTCGCCGTCTACACAGGACACCAGTCGAAGATCCAGATGGTGAGTCCGTCCGTCCGTCAGTTCCTCCCTCCTCCTAGGTGACTGTTGTCGTGTCAATCAGAGAGGAGAGATCCTACGGGCAGCAAGGGAGTGAAGGGCGAGCATCGAGAGAGAGAGAGAGAGAGAGAGAGAGAGAGAGAGAAGGCAGTTCAGAGATTTAAGTAAAGAAGACGGCAGTCGGGCGGGTGGGCGGGCAGGGAACGCTTTTTCCGTGTCTCCTCTTTTCCTTCTGTGCGCACGGTTGCGCCCCCCCCAAAGAGCCTAATGCATATGTGGGTCTACTTATTTACCAAGTGCACCCTCCCCTCTGTTGTTGCAGAACTCCACCCGGCCTAGGCCCAAGGAGTCCCGTGTGGGTAGGGAGACCAACCTGCTCACACTGATCATCTTCGGCATGCAGGTCGGTCGATCAGTTAGTTTTCTATCTGTCGATCTGGGGAGGTGAACGGACAAGAGAAGCCGTGGTCGGGGCCGCTGTCTGAAAAGAAGAAAGGGCACACAGAGAAGGGAATGAACGAATGGAAGAGGTCGACGAAATGTGTTGCTTTTCTGCGCTCGACCGCGAGTGGAGGATCAAAGTTTCCGTTTCCTTCTGTGTTCAGTGATGCCTTCCTTCGCTGTGGAGCACTGTCGTTTCCTGCCTCTCCTGCCTGGTCGCCTCTTTGAGGAACCAACCTTGCTTTCCTTCTGTCCCCACCTTTCGCTCCTCTCCTTCTTCCTTGTTTTTGTAATCCTCCAGATGGCCCTCTGTCTCTCTGCTGGTATCGCTGCGGGGTTCCTGGAAGCCAACCCGGAGAACAGAGCCAGAGCCTACCTTCAGCTGGAGGACTCCAACCCTGCATTCAACGGTGAGGAGAGAGGGATGGGATCCATACTTGCTTTTTGGTTCCATGGCAAAGACAAGGTAGACATTCTCCAGGAGGACTCATAGATTTTGGAGCAGAGACGCCACCTCTGGAATTTTTCTCGCCTTCATGAATGCATTCATGCTAACAAAAGTAAGTCAGGTTGTGGCATATTAGATCAATACGTCATTTTCTGTCCCTCCTGTTTGCTTTCGGTGTCGACAACCGAGCTCCTGATGGTGTGTGTGTGTCCGCCATTTCATTTCGGGCGGCCGCTCCCGTTCGGACATCGACTGCTTTGCACCAAGAGATCTCCCTCCACTGATTTCCTGTTGTCTGTCTGTCTCTCTGTTGTTCCTTCCTTCCGCTTGCAGCCTTTCTCCGTTTCCTGACGTTCATTTTGATCTTCACCAACTTCATTCCGATCTCCCTGCTGGTCACTCTTGGCCTGGTGAAGGGGGCCCAGGGAAGGATCATCGGGCTTGACAAGGACATGTACCACGAGAGAACAAAATCGTATGCGGTGGTGAGGTCATCAGACCTCAATGAGGAGCTCGGACAGGTCGGTCGGACAAAACAGTGAAGTGAAGTTGCGTTGTGCATTTCGATCTGAATTTGTCGCTGCGTCTAGCGTTGCAGAAATAAATGCGTGTCCTTCCTTACCTACGGCCAACCCGAAGGACGCAAGCGGCTGGGTCCGTCTGTATTCATTGCTTGTCAGGGACTCTGTTAATTGTCCTATCCATTGATTCGGATGGAAGCAGATTGTCCTATCCATCGATTCGGATGGAAGCAGATTAATACCGAGATCGGTGGTCCTCTTTCCATCCTGTACTCCATCCACGCTTTACAGGCTATAAAGTGACTGCCCATGAAGCATATTGACGACATAGCATGAAATACAAGGCTATTGATTGACGACATATTGATGGATGCGACTTCGAATGCCAAAGCTCATAAGCATCTATGCATCGGCAGACTGTCAATATTCTTCCCCCTTAATTCTCTTTTCAGATTGACTATGTGTTCACCGACAAGACGGGCACTCTGACGAAGAACGTGATGCAGTTCCGGAAGTGTTGCGTTGGAGGGCGGGTCTACGGAAAGGGGACGACGGAAATTCGGAGAAATCTGCTGAAGAAAATGGTCAGCCAGCAAGAAGATAAATGAGTGTGTGCAGACAGGCAGAAAGACAGACAGATGGAAAGGCGAGCAAAACGGCCGTATGGAAAGCGGCCCGATTGGATGTTTGAAAGTTGCCAAATGAAAGTTGTGAGTCCTCGAGACTCCAGACGGTTTGTTGAAAAGAAAAACAACACACAATCATATCAGTCCCAAACGACACGCTCAGTTCGGACCGCGAGTCTGCTTCCCTATTTTTTTGGCTTTGCGCATTTCACAATGCGAACAGAAAGGGAGCTGCAGGGCGTCTCATAAGGAGGGGGGGCTCTTCTTGCGGGGATCACCTCTTTTTTTCACGCAAGGGTGCACAAGCAAGCGATCGGGAATGCTTCTTGAATAGCTTGGTGGCAGGTTTCAATCGTTCTTCACGACCATTCTGCTTCCCCGCCCTTCTGTTTACGCTTCTCTGTCTGTTCAGGGCAAGGACGTCCCTCCAGACCCCCTCCCCGGCCCCTCAGAGCCCAAAACCCCAAACGTGAACTTTGTGGACTCAGACCTCAGGAGGCATCTTCGAACAACCAGACACCCAAATCACCAGAACCTTTTGGTCGGTCAGTGAGAAAGCAGAACGCTCGCGCACATGTGTGTGTGTGAGAGAGAGAGGGGTGGAAGAGACAGACAGAGATACAGAGACAGTAAGACAGAGTTCTGGTATCTCTGTCTTGTTATCTGGAGCTGTCCGTGTGATGGGTGTCTAATGATCTTGATGTTCTGATGGTTTGTAATTGAGAAAATCCGGATATCTCTGGAAGGAAACGGAAAAGGCACTGTGACGCCTTCTCTAAGAGCAGTTCCGCTCCTTTCCACACGAAAAAGTCATCTCTGTTTTGTTTCTTGGACATGTCAGGACATTTCATCATTGGAAAAAAAGACAAATGGAAAGGTCTTACGTCAGTCTGCCATTCTCCTCCACTTCATCAATAGGTCGAGTATTTATATATATATATATATATATATATATATATATATTCCGTCAGACATTCACGCGACCGCCTGTTCTCCATTGACTGAATATTCGGCAGAACTTCTTCATGCACCTGGCGATCAACCACTCGGTGATGCCGGAACACGACAGCCTGGGCAACGTCATCTACTCAGCGTCATCTCCAGATGAGGGCGCTCTGGTCAGTCAGTCGCTGTCTGTCTGTGTGCGTGTATGCGTGCAGGTTTTTGCATGGCGTCTAAACTGCACTTGACTTTTCTCTCTCTCGATTGGGTACCATCCAGGCACGTGCTGACGGCACTGCGCTGATTGCTTTCTCTGTGGAGTTAGCGCGCATTCGATTTTTCCTTCCACGTTCATGCCCATTCCTGATTGATCCCTTTCTCACCCTTCATGTGCGGGTACGGGATGATGTCTCTTCTCGGTCTTCCGACTCTTCGTCATTTCCGTCAATCTCCTCGCTTAAGGAACCCTTTGAGGACCCACTAGACCGAAAAAAGAGGAGAAAGAAGGGGGGAAATGCCATTGGTTTCTGTCTCCATGCCTGCAGACCTACGGGGCGAAGCACTTCGGATTCGTCTTTCAGCAGAGAGACCCTACAGGAGTGATGATCGAGGTGCTGGGAACTCAAGTCAGAGTGGAAGGTGCGTGCGTCACTCCCGCTCTCATTAACTCACTCACCCACGCACCAGCCCAACCAACCAGCCAAGCAACCAACCACTGTGTGTGTGTCGGTGTGTGTGTCGGTGTGTGTATCATTTTCACTTCGCGCATTTGTCCCTTGAGGTTATGTCTCTTGACTCACGGGTTTTGAACTCACTCTCCGTCTACCAATATGCCCCTTTGTCCATTGATCTCTCCCCCCACCCATCTTGCCTTTTTTTCCACTAGTTATGGAGGGGGGACCTTCTTCGTTTACATACATTTCCTTCCTCCTTGGAAAGACGTACAACCAAAAACAAAGAAAGCAGAAACAACCCGCTCCTCTCCTTCCCCCCTTTTTATGCAGTTCTGCTCACAATCGAGTTCACGTCCTCCCGTAAGCGCTCGAGCGTCGTCTGCCGTCTCTCGCCTGCCAGCGGGGCACAGAGAGGCGAGGCCCCAGGGCCCAGCCACCCCTCTGGAGGGCCCCCTTCTCAGGCAGAGGCCCCGGCACAGGGGTCCAAGTTGATGCTATTCTGCAAGGGAGCAGACAACGTCATCTCGGAGCGGCTTCTGCCTGCAGAAAAGGCGGGGCAGAAGACTTCGAGTCAAAGGGCGACCATCTTCCAGTCAGTCGTTCTTTCTTTCGCAGAGAAGAAGGGCTGGGAAATAGCAGATGACCGTGAGACTTCCGGTTGAGTAGCCATATTCCTTCGCCCACTTTTAGAAGAAAGCAGAACGTTTCGAGCTGGGCCAGAGAGAAAAGGTTTTGGTGAGTGGATGGATTGAGATGATCAAACTCAGGTGGTGGTCATTTTGAATCTTTCGAATTTCACCCGTCGGTTTCTTTTGTCGCGTTCTCCTGCTCCTTACATTTTCTCCTTGATTGTCCGCAGGGCGATGGAGGAGTTTGCAGAAGACGGCCTGCGGACCCTGTGCATTGCCGGGAAGGAACTGAAGGAAGATGAGTGGAATTCCTGGTTTCGGTCGGTTGGTGCAATAAGTTGCGTGTTGCCTACTTTCGTTTCCGTCAGTTGTATGATGTCAGAGAAATTGTTCGAGGGACATTTTGCGTTGGTGAAACCGTTTCCCCCCCCCCCCCC
>JAHBMJ010001732.1:11801-26836 GCA_018398765.1 Chromera velia
CCCCCCCCCCCTCTGTGGATGAAGGAAGTGAACAGGGGGCACGAAGGAACAGGGGTGAAATTCTAGAAAGAAGATTCAGGGGCGAGGATGAGGGAGTACAGAAAGAAAGAAACCTCTTTTTTGTTTTTCTTCGCGGTCCGATGTTCAGAAACTATAACGCATGATTACATGTGAGAACCACTTTCTTCTCTCTCTCTCTCTCTCTCTCTCTCTCTGTGTGTGTGTGTGTGTGTGTGTGTGTGCATGTGTGTGTGCATGTGTGTGTGTATGTGTGTGTGTGTGTGCATATGTGTGTGCGTGTGTGTGTGTGTGTGTGCATGTGTGTGCATGTGTGTGCATGTGTGTTTGTGTGTGTTTGTGTGTGTGTGTGTGTGTGTGTGTGTGTGTGCAGGGAATACACAGCAGCAACTCTGTTGATGGATGGACGGGTCGAGAAAATGAATGAGTCAGTCCTGAAAAAAAAAAGTGACATTCAGGGATTTGAAAAGCCCATGTTTGTGCTTGCGACTGGTTGGCCGAAATGAAAGAGGGGTGCGAACAAAAAGAAGACTGACGTGTCTATGACGCTCCTTTTCGCCGAGACCGTGATCCATGCATGGACATTCCACCGTGATGCATTGCTTTGGCGATTGGGTTTAACCTCTTCTTGCGAACGCGTCTTCATTTTTTTTTCTGAAGAGAGGGCGTGCGAGAGCGAGTGCTGCCTTTTGATCCCGTTTCACAATGCGCCTTTGACCGACCCTTATCCGTCTGTGTGCTGACATGAGTGGACGCAGGCTTTATGAGGAACTAGAGCAGGACCTGGAATTGAGGGGGTGCACAGGGGTGGAAGACAAGCTGCAGGTCTGTCTGCCTGTCTGTGCATCTCTGTTACGGTATTTTGTGTCAAAGGTGTTGCATGACTTCATCGTCAGAACATCCGGACAGAGCATCCCGTTTCATTCTCAATGGCTCGGGGGCATAGTGCATTTTGGATACAAATCTTCTGAGAGCCGTTGCGTGTGCGATCCAACTCTGCGCTTCCTTACTCAAACTCAGCCGCTTTCCTGTGTATGTCATCAATTCTCTTGGTTGATATGCGTTTGTGTGCCTGTCGCCCTCCTGTGTGTGTCTGTATCTCTTAATTCGCTTACTTCTGTTCAGGACGACGTCGGAGAAACGTTGGAATCGCTTGCCCTTGCCGGCATCAAAGTCAGTCCGCCAGTCAGGGAAGTCGTCTTTTCCTTGATTAGAAGGAAGAGGAATTTTTTGTAACATCATGAAGAGGTTATCGGACGGCGGGGCTCTTCTGCTTGGGGATTTTGCGCCGGAGTGTTTTTTTTGCTTGTGTGTTCGGCCTCGTGGACCCAAGTATCCGGTTTGTTTTGTTTGTGCTTGGATTTGTGCATGTGTCTGGAGGGTTTTCGGACTGGTCATTTCTCGCATTGTCCTTCCCTTCCATCTCCTGACAGACCACGAAAACCAAAGAGCGGAATACCCGGCTGGAGAGTTTGCTCGCCGTGCTTCGTTGGGTTCACTCTCATATCATTTGGATGGTGTGTTTTTGTTTGTTTGTTGGTGTGCGTGCAGGTGTGGATGCTGACAGGCGACAAGGTCGAGACGGCCATCAACATCGGCATTGCCACCAGTCTGGTGGGACACCATATGAGAAGAATCGTGCTTGATCACTCGGAACTAGAAGGAAGGGGGGAGACAGTGGGGCAGAGGTCCGTCAGCAGCAAGACAGGCATCGGTTTGGCCTCTTGAGCTCAGCTTGTAGCTTCTCCTTTTCTTTTTGTCCAGATGCATGAGTAAATCGAAAGGAGCCATCATCGGGGAGTTTGGAAAACTAGGCGGGGGGGCTGTATGCCTTCACTTTCTTTCTATCGGTCTGCATGGACATTTGTAGAGCCTCGGCTTGTGAGTAATCACGTAGTGAAGTTCCTTCTCTTTCCCTCTCCCTTCCTACAGACTGCGTGCGGAAGTGGAGGCGTACCTCCAGCTACCAGAGAACGACCGCCCCCCCCTCTGTCTGGTCATAGACGGCCACTGCCTCCATGACGCCCTAGAACCCGAACATGAGGCCGCGTTCCTCTCCTGCGGTTAGCCAGCTTTCTTTTCTCCCCAGTCTTTCGATCTGTTTGCTAGATCGAGTCTTCTACGGGACATCAAAGGTGCAGCCTTCAGTCTGTCGCATGCTCTTTTCTCAGCTCTGACCTGATCTCTGTGTTGGGTTCCCAAAAGAAAGAGAGAGCGCAGCCTCCCTTATCATCTCGTCTAACCTGCACGCCCTCGTCCTTCCTGTGTGCGACAAACAGACATGCAGCCTCAGTTCTTCCCCACATAGGTCGTCATGGGAAGATAATTTTCGGCCATAAGGCCATCCCTCGGATCATTCTGCCCTGTGGTGTCATTCATTCATTCATTGTCTGATGCCCTTCTTCCCTCCCGCGCTTTGGGGGCACGTGTCGTACTGAAAACGTGACATCATGCACAAGTACTTGCATGAATGAATGCAGGTCTAATGTGCCAGTCCGTGATCTGCTGCCGTGTGTCACCAGAACAAAAGGCGAGTGTCTGTTGTGCTGTTTCCTGCAGTTTCTCTCTCCCTCTCTCTCCTTCCCTCTTTCTCTCTCTCTCTACGTGTGGACGGACTGTGTCGTGCGCCCTGAAGAAGCGCGTTCAGTGGTTTTCGTGTTTTCTAATGATCGTCCCAGATCGGCCAGACATCCATACACGTATCCATCCATCTATCCGTCCATCCAAAAACGTAAACATGCATACATGTATAAATACACCCACGTATACATGCATACATACATTCACGTATCCATCCATACACACATACTTCCACACATACCCGTATCCATACCCATACGCATCATGCACCTATCTGTACCTTGCAGGGCTCCGTGGTGAAGTTGGTCAGGCGAAAGCAAAAGCAGGTGACCTTGGCGATCGGCGACGGCGCCAACGACTGCGCGATGATTCAAGAAGCGGACGTGGGTGTGGGATTGAGGGGAGAGGAGGGACTGCAGGCGTTCAACGTGAGTGACTACGGGATTGCAGAGTTCCGCCATCTGAAGATTCTCCTTCTCGTGCACGGAAGGTCAGTCAGTTTCGTGATCGTGGGTTGAATGGATTTATTCTTTTTGTCCTCGGTTCTTCTTCTGCGTGTTCTGTGCATTCATTAGCCGAATCCACAGAGACTTCGCTTTCCTGTGCGCAGGAGGTGAGACAATAAAGGCAAGGAAAGGGCAGACGGAAATTCGTTTTGGATGAATCCACTCGTTCCCCCTGTTCTTTCTGTCTGTGATCACACCAGTGCCGGGTGCGTGCCCTTCCGCTGACCTGTACGGAGTGGAATATAGACTGCAAAAGTATGCATACACCATGGATTGATGGTCACCGTTTTGTACTCGGTCATTCGCGCAACGCTTTTTTTTCTTGTATTTCTGTTGCATTCCCGTTTCTCATGGCCGCTTCTGTGCTGAAGCACGTGGGGCTGGACGCTGGCTGGACGCCCGGTCTTCTCTGCCTGTTTGCCTGCCTGTCATTCAACAGAAAGAAGAATGGGGAAGAAAAAGAAAAAACAACTGTCACTCTGTCTATCTTTGTCTTGCCCGACTGCAGATGGTGTTATCGTCGCATCTCCAAACTAATCCTGTACATGTTCTACAAGAATATCGTCCTTGTCATGCCTCAGGTCTGCCAGTCACTAGGAGAAAGGAAGGAACCAAAAACGTGAAAAGGAAAAACTTGACTTTTTCACTCTTCCGCTTTGGGGCGAGAACTGCATGAGGATGTGCAAGATGACGGTGGGAGCAGAAAGTCTTGGGAGACTTCTCGACATCAGTGCTGCGGAATCAATGTTCTCAGTTCTGTTTTCTCTTTCTGCATTTTCTTTCATGTACATGAGCTCACAGTCTCTGTCTCAATTCTCCGCTGTGTCTTTCCGCCCTCTTGCAGTACTTCCTGGGATTTGTATCGCTCTTCTCGGGACAGAAACTCTACTACGAGTACATGTATCAGCTGTACAACGTCTGCTTTACATCGGTGAGTGTTTCGTGTTTCGTCTGTTCGGCTTCAATCTTTGTCTTGATTCTCTCTCTTCCTGTCCCGAAGATTTGCCCGCCCGACTGATATGTCCCTCCGGATCCGAGAGGCGGGACCGATATGCATGCTTGCCTCCGAATTGCCGTCCTTTCCACTAAATTCTCTTGTTTGTTTGTGGGATGAAATGCCGATTTGTTGTCGGCGTTTTCCCTCAACTTTCTGTCGCTTCGTTCCTTTCACTGCGGGTGGGTGCAGCTGCCTGCCCTTGTCTTCGGCACTCTGGACCAGGACGTGTCGAAGAGGGACTCTCTGAAGTTCCCCCAGCTGTACTCTCTTGGACATGACAGGTGGGGCCGGGGTGGGGTTGGGGGGTCTGATTATTTGTTTGTTTGTTTGTTTTCTTTTCTCTTGGACACCAAAACGAAAGGGGAAAAAAAGAAGGAAAGGAAACGACAAATTGGTTGGTCGGATTCCCTCCTCTCTCTCTCTCTCTCTCTCTCTCTCTCTTTCTTTCTTTCTCTTTCTTTCTCTCTCTTTCTCTCTCTCTCTCTCTCTCTCCCCCTCTCTCTCGCTCTCTCTCTGTCTGTGTGTCTTTTGTCTCCTCCTGTCTATCCGTACGTTCCCTGAGTGGCTGGATTTTGGAAGGAAAAAAGAGAAACGTCCTAATTTTCAGTCTGTTTGCCAAACGGACCCGTACCTTCCATTCACTTCCCTTGTCTTCACTGTCGTTCGATGGTGAACTCAAATATGCATGTCATAGAGGGAGGTTGTAACTGTTCAAAATTCTTTTCGGCCCCTTTCTTTCACTGTTTGTTTGTGCATGAATGAATGCGTGAATGAATGAGTGCAGGTACTACTTCAACGTGACCCTGTGGATCCAAATGATCGGTAACGGCATCTGGCACGCCATGTGGGTATGGGCAGTGCCCTTCTGGACCTTCGGGGGCACATCCATCACGCATCCTGATGGCAAGGTGAGCAGGAGCATGAAACGTTTGGGCAGCAGCAACTGGAGGGGTGCAGGTGTTTGGCTCTGTTGCGTCCGTGAGGCCGTGAATTCAATCAAGCGGAAGCTTCCTTCTGTTGACCTTGGAATGTAATTTTTCTCCTGTCGTGTTCCTCTGTCTCTCTTTCCGCCCCTCCCCTCTCTCCGTTTGTGTAAGATTATGTGTGGTGTCTCGAGAAGCGAAGCCAGCGGAGTTGATGATCCCGGTGCCTGTCCCTTTTTTGCATCTGGTGAGAAAACAGCTCGGAGCTCTGAAATCTCGCAGAGCAGAATTCTACTCTTTCTGATTTGTTTGTTTCAATTCCATCCATCCCACCAATCTCTCTGTGCAGCCCACTGACCTGTGGACGTTGGGATCTGTCACCTATTTGTTGATCGTCATCGTCGTCAACATCAAACTGCTCCTAGGTCGGTCAGTCAGTCAGTCAAACAGACAGACAGACAGACAGACGGATAGAAGAGACCCTTGATTTGTTTATGCGAGCATTTCCTGCGATTCCGTTTTCAAGAAAGACAGGGAGACAGAGCAAGGCCGTTTCTACTGTGCGATGCTTCCGTTGCACCAATCCTTCGCCATGCACCAAATATTATATATGAATAGCAAGCCCCAAGTGCCACCCATCTTCTTCGCCTGTTTCTTTGTATTCCCACCTGCGTTCCTGCCTGCATGCAGAGACATACTACCTGACGTGGTTGACTCACCTGACGACGGTGTGCTCTTTCGTGGCGTGGTTCTTCTTCCAGTCCATCTTCTCGTCTGTGGTCATCGTGGACACAATCGGATCGGAACTTTTAGGTCGGTCAGAGCTGAGCTCAAATGCATGGATGGGGCTGCCCTCTGTATATACAGTCGTCTTTGTCCATCCTCTCTGTTTGTCCTTGCATCTCTGCCAGTTTTTCGCCTTGGTTTTCTTTTTGCTCTGGATGTGTTCTGAAGAGCTCTCACCTTCTTTCCTCTCTGTGGGTTTCGATTTGTCTACTTCTCCGTTCTATGACTTCCTCTTTTTTTCGCTACTTTGTTTCGCATCATTGTGTTGATTGCATGCTTGCAGGTTCACTCCAGCGTCTCTTCGCGTCTCCTCTGTTCTACGTCTCTGTGTTCCTCGCGAGTGTGGGGGCTCTGACTCGGGATGTCGTGTGGAAGGCCTTCAAACGAGCGTTCATTCCGGAGATCTACCACGTGGTGCAACAACTTGTAAGTGGGGGATTGACCAATGCGATTGATTGCCTGGGAGGGTGACTGAAAATATTGCATCAGTGACTCGCGGTGCAGCTTGGTCTTTTGTTCTTTCCTACTGTCTGTCTGCGTCTCCGGCTGTGCAGTGGTATGTGTTTCGGGGGCGGGGGAGGTCGCCCACACGAGCGGTCAAAAGGGTGCCTCAAAGTCTTTTCAGTGCAACAACACGAGTCGCTCTGGGCTGTGGCTCTTTTCGCTCTTCTTTCCTTTCGATTGGCACGACCAGATAGAGCCTTGTCTTTTTTTCTCCTCGCGTGGTGCATGTGAGTCTTTCAAATGAGTCAGTCCTGTGATGAAATGAATGAATGAATGAATGAATGAATGAATCAATGAATCAATGAATCAATGAATGAATGAATCAATGAATGAATGAATGAATCAATGAATGAATGAATGAATGCAGCGGTTGGAAGACGAGAAGAAAAAGAAATTCAAGGGAGAGGAATCCAAGGCCTCGGCAGTACCAAAAGTCAGTCAGTCAGTCAGACGACTGCTTGCTTGCTTGCTTGCTTCTTCGATGGGGATATGACCAGACGGAACGGAGATCACGAAGGAGTTGAGGGAGGGAGGGTTTGGCATATATTCGGATTCTATCGTTTCAGTTTTGATTCCTTTCTTAGGGCTGCCTTCGGCGTTCTCACAAGAGTAGGAAGGGAGAGAGAGAGAGAGAGAGAGAGAGAGAGACTGTCGGCTCAAACCAATTCTTTCCATATCATTTTTTCCCTCACAGCATTGTTCGTATGCAGCACTTCACTCATCCCTCCATGAACCTTTCACGAGCCACTGCATGCAACTGTATGTGCAGCAAAGAGTCGTGAAGGAGTCCAGCGATGGCAGAGGCGAGGCTTCACAGTCAGTAGATAGGCACAATTAAACGTGTATTCGTACTCACATTCATGGAGAGCAAGGCTTGGAGATAGGCGCATGCGTGCACCGTCGGATACAGGCATGGAGAGAGGAAACGGTGGTGACCGCCTTGGCTTGGCCACGCAACTTCCCTTGAGTGATCCGATTAACAGCCTGTCCTGTGAAAGCATTCCTGGCCCTTGATGATGGGATCTTCGTTCTGCATGAGTGCCTTTTCTGCGCGTGCCTGTGAGTACTCTTCCACGCACTCTAAGTCTCTTTATGTCCGCATGCCATACACCCCTCTCTGCCTCCCCGTTGCAGAGCCTCCCCAGGCGCCATGGGAAGTCCTCCGAGAGGATTCGCTTACACGGGACCCGACCCTCTCGTAAGTTTGGGAGTTCGTACGCGATGTTTGTGATGACATGAAAAGCATGTTCGTTTCGAGAGCTGTAGTAGTACACAATGGCCGGCAGAGAAGTCTCACGCTTTTTCAGATCACGATCCTGGCGTGAGGCTGTGTTCCTTTTCCATCTTCCGACCTATGTTCCAGTTATCCCTGTTGCTCTTTGCGTTTTTCTTTGTCTGGAGATGTACGTCAGCACCTGCGTCTATACTCTGCAAATATCAAACTGCTCGCTCGAAATGTGTGCAGACGTATGCCGTCGTGAGAAGCCAGACACAGGGCGACGTCCCCGATCTGGCGGTGGAGCAGCAGACGGTATGGAGACCCGGGGACGAGGAGTCGCCCCCCATGCGATTGATCGGTCAGGCCCTCACGTCCCCCGCAGCTCTGACGCCGGGATCTCCGGCAACGATGGGCGGAGACGGGCCTCCAACAATAGGGGGCGTCGGGATGACGCGGTCGTCTCCGCATGCTCAAGGAAGGGGTTCCAGAGTCGATTCAGACGTTGTGAAGAGATAACATAACCGAGTATCACCAAGCTAATCGTGGTTCAAGTAATTTACGATAATTTACGAGTAAAATAAGGATGCAGGAATTGCATCAATGTTGAAAAGACTAGTGAAAAGAACTGGTATAGAAAGATTATTTTAAAGATATTGAAAGATACTATTAGATTTAGTTTGATATCATATTTTTTTCTTTTTTTTTTTCTAATAATATCTACGGTCGATTGTAAACCATATCACTCCCTGCTTACATTTTTCAAAGACTTTTTTACGCTTTACTTGATGGCTAGGTATGCCCAGATTAAGTGATAAGTGATTAGTGGTGCCCTAGAGCACTCAGCACTGTCGCCGTTTTGTCTTATAGAGATCGCGCCCGTTGACTGAAGTTATACATTAGAACTCAGTTTTCTTTCTTTTCTAGTGTATTGTATTCTCTGACTATCTCTGGCTGCTCTGTAGCTATCTAATACGAGTTTCTAATACTATCTAATTAAAGACGATGTCTCTATCTAAAATTTTTATATGCTTTGTTCAATTTTTATTGGCTTTGCTGGTATGAATGCGTAGCCTGTGCAAGGTAGAGACTGTTTGTCCTAGTTTGTCTACATCCTTCAAATACCTTTTTTCTTTTTCTTTACCTTTTTCTTATCTATTATCACCTCTCTCTTCCTTTCATTCTGTAGACCTTCTCTACCGCTCTCTCCTCTACTTACTTCTACTCTTTTTATCTCATCTCTAGTCTCATCTAATCTCATTTTGAATCATCACTCTACATCTGTCTCTCTATGAGGCAAGCTTCCGCCATTGGGGCGGCCGCGGCCAGGGACTTTTGTATGGCCTGGACCGCGATCGGATGCCGGAGCATGCCTGAATGCAGGATACCACTTCCACAGGCTCCAGTGGCATGCTGGGGCCCAGTAGTGACCATGTTTGATTTGATTATATTTGATTTGATTTGATTTGATTTGATTTGATTTGAGTTTCAACCTCAAATATTTGATATTTGAGGTAAGATTTGAGGTTAACCTCTTAGGGTTCCTCACTGAGTCACTAACTTACTGTCACTCTGATCATTTTTCTCATGACAATAGTTATTAGAACATTTCTGATGTGTGTTTCAAAAATTTAAAAAAATATATATAAAATTATAACTTATCAGTTCCAAATTAAATCAAATCAAATCAAATCAAACATGGTCACTAGGGCCCAGTAAAAAATTGTCTAGACTAAACCTATGTAGGCTCTAAAAAGAAGCGTCGCGCAAAAAGACTGTCTGAACGATGATGCGGCATGCAAGCATATAGCAAAACCCTCAATCATCAATTCGTCGATGAAAGTGGAAAGACCATCATGCAAACAAACAAAAAGATAAAAATGAAGCGGCTAGAAGCGGTTATTATTTAAGTAAAAAAGATGAATTGATGAATGAATGAATGAATGAATGAATGAATGAATGAATGAATGACTATAGCCGTCGGAGCCTAGCTCTTGGCAGTCTATGTTCATGCAAGCCTTGTTCAAGATCCTAGCTCTACTTTAAGAGATGGTAAGCTGAAGCAAGACTTTAACGGCGAAGCTGAATTGGAATCAGAGGAAAAATGGAGAAACAATAAGTTAGAGAGTGTTCAGCAAACTGATTTAAGTGAGTAAAAGAAATACAAAGCTCTTAAATAAGTTTTATAGCGCTTTCGGGGTCTGCCTTCAAGCCATCCCACAACCATTTCTTCGCCTCTTTCTCTCCCGGGTCTGCTCCCTTCACCCCCGAATTATGATTCACTCTGAGTCCCTGCAACTAATATGCCCGTCTCTCAGAGTCAATCACCCGCAACCTCTCTCTTACGGAGGCCCACTGAGGGCAAACCGACAGTCTATACCATAGGTCGTCAACTTTCCTCCCTTCCATGCAAGAAGTTCAACGTTTGCGTGTCTACCTTCATATAGGACTTCTGGTGTGTTCTTTCAGTATTCCACGATCAACGGTACCATCGACCATTTAAAACAATTTTTAACAATTTTAACTATATATATAAAAAAAAAATATTTGAACTTTGAAAGTTCTTAAAAGAAAAGTATCTAAAATTTGATAAACTATACAAAGTTGTACTTAATTAAATTTAGCGGGAAGGCCTAGGGCGGAACATATCAATCAATCAATCAATCAATCAATCAAATCAAATTTTAACTTGAATTAATAAATTCATACATTTTTTTTATTTCTATATGTAGTTTTATATGTTTAGCCGCAAATAAGCGTAAGTCCATTCAGTTTTCTACTAAATTCCTAGCTAAATTCCCACCCAGGAAGAATTTTATAGAAACTTTAACTCACAATGTATTAATTGCTGTAGTAAATATGTTGAAAATTCTGCTAGAAATTCTATGTAAGGAAGTCTTTGTTGTTTTTTAATTGTTGTAAACTCCATCCTCCAAATGATTCTGCTTTTCAAATTTTAGGAAGGCAAAAACATTCTATTTGGTCCAGGAAAAGCCAGCATCCAAGCATATGAAAACAGAAAAGAAAACCAGAAAAATGAAACTAGAGCAGACGTCATATATGCAGACAGACAAGAAAGATGAAGACTGAAAGGTCTTTATGTGAGGAGACAAGGAAGATGAAAGTGAAGCGGACTTTCTACAAGCAGACGGGCTAGCAGATAGGAAAGATTGATGAAACTGGAGAGGCCGTCATATACGCAGGCAGGAAAGATGAGAGCGCCGAGACCCGTCATGCAAGCAGGCAAGACGGACGAAAGCGGAGGAAAGCGGAAAGTCATCGTGCATGCACAAGAAAGATGGAACCTGAGAAGACGTCACACAAACCGACAGGAAACATGGAAGCGGAAAAGCTTTTATGCAAGTCGACAAAAAAGATTCATGAAACTGGAGAGGCCCTTAACACGCAGGCAAGAAAGATGGAAGCTAGCAGAAAGTGGTCATGCAAGCCGGCAAGACAAACAAAAGTGGGGAGTCGGCATGCAAGCAAACAGCAAAGGTGGAAGCTGAGAACACTGTCATGTCATGCAAACCGGCAGGAAACATGGAAGCAAAGACGCTTTCATGCAAGTCGACATGCAGGAACGATACAAGTCGAGAGGTGCTCAATCACGCCGGCAGGAAAATTAAGATGGAAGCGCGGAAGCCGTCATGCACCCTATCAAATTAAGACAAATGGAACAAGAAAATGGTTAAAAATTAACCATTTAGGTCTCAAATTTAATTTTTGGTATACCTCAGTTTCATAAAAAATATTTATCATACAAGTCTCAAAACTAGTGCGCCTAACTTAATTTTAATAGTTTAATGTTATCACTAACTTTGAAGCTCTTAGAGAAAAGATTTTCATACTTTTTACCATTTATCATTTTTGGTAATCGAAAAAAAAAGAATTGGTACATATTTTTTTTTAGTTAAAAAGTATGATTTTTCATATCATTTGGTACCATTTCATACCATTTAGGTCTCAATTTTGTTATGTCTAAACTAGAAGAGTTTGAAGCGTTCTAGAAGTGCCAAACGCTTTCGGACACTTTGAATTAGTAGAAGCCTCTTTAAAAAGAAGAGAGACTTAATAAAAGAACGAGTGCAGAAGCTGAAACAAACAAAGAGAAGGGCAGGAAAGAGGGGCTTCACAAAAGAACGAGTGCATTGCAACTAAGATGCAAGAAGGCATCAGAGTTTGTACAGAAATACGCATGCAAGGAAACGTTAACTTCATTCCCCCTGCTCTCATTCCCTTTTCTCCCCCTCCATCCTCTTCCTCGTCTTCCTCCTCCTCTTCCTAAATTAGTAGAAGCCTCTTTAAAGAGAAGAGAGACTTAACAAAAGAACGAGTGTAGAAGCCGAAACAAACAAAGAGAAGGGCAGGAAAGAGGGGCTTCACAAAAGAACGAGTGCATTGCAATGAAAATACAAGAAGGCATCAGATTTTGTACAGAAGGATGCATGCAAAGAAACGTTAACTTCATTCCCTCTGCTCTCATTCCTCTTTTCCCCCTCCCTCCTCTTCCTCGTCTTCCTCCTCCTCTTCCTTTGGAGTTCGAACCAAATCATACAGAAGATAAAATCCAGGATAAGGAGATTCATGTTCGAAACCATCTGCATCCGTATATTTGTAGAAGGGGGAACGGGACCAGTTGACCCAAACATCACTATACTGTTTCATATATACAAATTTAGCTTCTCCCTGGACCCCCTCCTTCACTTGTACTGTATGTTTTGTGCCTTTCTGCATTATATACTTCATAGGGATGACATCACCTGGAGGTAGATTCCCCAAGAGACCGAGCTCGATCATCACTTTATAATAATCATAATCCCTTTTTGCCTCGTCCATGTCGAGAGCCTTTCTCTCTCTATTTATCATTTCTTTCTCTTTCGCGGCCTCAAAATATGTTTGATATATTGTTTTTTTCTAGTGGCACGTATCTTTTTTTACTATTTTTATATTTGTCCACTCACTAGAAGCCTAAAGAATAACTAAACCCATAAAAAAAAAATGATTACCAATTCATACAAAAAAAAAAATAGATTCACCATTTTTTTTATATAGGAAAAAATTATGTACCAATTCTTTTTTTTTTATTACCAAAAATGATAAATGGTAAAAAGTATGAAAAATCTTTTCTCTAAGAGCTTCAAAGTTAGTGATAACATTAAACTATTAAAATTGAGTTAGGTGCACTAATTTTGAGACTTGTATGATAAATATTTTTTATGAAACTGAGGTGTACCAAAAATGAAAATTGAGACCTAAATGGTTAATTTTTAACCATTTTCTTGTCCCATTTGTCTTAATTTAATAGGGCAAGCAAACATGACAGAAGAAAGCAGAGACCCACCCGGTAAGTAAAAAAGAAAGATGGGAATATGAAAGTGGAGAGGTCTTCATGCAAACAGATAGAAAGATGGGAATGGAGAGGCCGTCGTGCAAACAGACAGAAAGATGGAAGTAGAGAGGCCTTTGTGCAAACAGATAGAAAGATGAGAGTGGAGAGGCCGTCATGCAAACAGATAGAAAGACAGAAGTGGAGAGGCTGTCATGCAAACAGACAGAACGACGAACGTGGAGAGGCCTTCATATAAACAGATAGAAAGATGAAAGTGGAGAGGCCGTCATGCAAACAGACAGAAAGATGCAAATGGAGAGGCCGTCATGCAAACAGACAGAACTGACTATACTAACAATTAAAACTTTTGTACTAGAAAGTGACTTTTAATTTTCTATATATCACACTAAATTTTATATAAAAAACTAAGTCTTTAAAGCACTTAGAATGATTCTATTTATTGTTTCTTACCTGCATGAAAGTATGAACAACTTTTAAAGATAAGGTTTAATGGGTTTGTGGTGTGTATGTTGGAAATTGTTGGACGTGAGTGAGGGGAAAAAGTAACTGTTATAGTATGTTGATATGTCGGGGAGTGATTGCAAACTCTGCAGGCATGTGACAATGCGCAGTGTAATGCACAAACAAGCTAACTTTTACTTCTAATGGAATACGCCGAATCCACACACTGATGTAAGGAGGGAACACACAGCGGGTAACCCCCATGAAAAGTAAAAATGAATGTCCGCAAACAGATCTGCTAATTTGACACCCACAAAAAGCAGTTCAACCAAACAAATGTTGAGCACTATGACCGTATAAGAGGTAAATGCTTAGCTTCTGAAAGTCTGATCGATCCATGGCCTCTAGCCAGAGGGCCTTGCCCACGACCGGCCATTATAGCGTTCTTGTTTTTTCTAGGTGAGGCCCGGCACTGGCTACTAGGTCTTAGTCCACCCAGGAGTCCTACTTCCAAATTCTTATGCAAACAAGAGCTGCGCCTCACTCCCACAACTTCAGATCACCCGAGATTACCAGCCGTAATGCTTCTTTACGAAACCCAAGCACCGACAAATGGTCCTCCGAGAAAGGCTCAGTCTGACCTGCAGCACAGATATACAAAAATTCATAAAGTGGCTCACCTTCTGGCCACCCAGAGCTGGCCCTTTCATCCAGAAAGCCTTTCCAGCTCAGCATCTAGAGCTTGTTAGAGCGTACGCACAGAAGGGATTTGATAGAAGCTTTACTGGGGCAACTTCGTAGGCCCCTTTGCGTGGAGACGGGCCGTGCCCTTCGTGATGGAAGATCGAAATTGCCCTCTCAGGGCAACCAGTAGAGTGAATATCATAAACCTAAGAAAAAGCAAAAAAGCCAATCCTCCGGGCTTTCGATAAAGCCTACTTTCATCGCTAGAGAGCAAGTCTGTGTGATGGGAGAGAGGCGGCACTAGGTCTTCCTCTGATCGACTTGAAACATTCGACGGAAAGCCGATTTTGGGAGCCGATTTTAGATTGGCCAACCATGTGATGGCCCCGGAAGGCAAACTACGCGTTGTGAGCCAGGGCCCGGCCGGCCACCAAGGCCAAAAAGCACTTCCCGGCTGCGCGTTCACCCATCAAAATACTGATCTGAAAAATTCTCAGTCAGGTCTTCAGAAAGTTCTCCTCCACTCAGAAAGTCGGTCAACAGAATGGGCCTCTATCCACAAAATCTCATTGTCAAGCGTTCCATTAGATTGTATTGGAAGGCTTGACAACGACGAAATCGTGTTCAACTTGTTATTCCAGAACCTCATTTTTGGAGGGGTTACAGATTCCGGAGTTTTTTCCCCCTCCAGTATCTGTGTTGGCTGGACACCTCTGGTTGCTCGTGGGAGTGGTTGCCTCGGTGCAAAGGAGTTGTCCGACAACTAGAAGGGTTGCCGGACTGGTTTGGGTCGCTCAATTAGGTCAGTTTGTTTTGTCTCGTTCCACCAGCAACAGGGGGGGGTAGACCCTCTTATAGGGGTACGAAGCGGCGGAATTTCGTACCCCTGGTGGAGGGGGGGGGTCCGACCTCCTCTGCAGGTTTGCGTCCAAAATGTGTCTAGGAAACACTCCTAGACACATTTTGGACGCAAACCTGCAGAGGAGGTCGGACCCCCCCCCTCCACCAGGGGTACGAAATTCCGCCG